>MUZC01001712.1:154906-183854 GCA_002072015.1 Radix auricularia
TATATATATATAGTCAATATAGGCACATAGGTAATTTTTTTAAATATTTTCTAATGGTGGTGTGCCTCGGGATTTTTTTTCATGAAAAAGTGTGCCAAGGCACTAAAAAGGTTGAAAAATACTGATCTAGAGATCTTATTCATTAAGAAAGTGTTGTTTTTAGAACATAACTGGAATGTCTAATGCAGCTGTTTCTATAAAATAATATCTAACAATGTTATGTCTAATGAATTATTGCAAAATTCAGTTACACAGTTTCCGAATATAGACAAATAACTAAATAAAAAGTGGCTATAATTGAGTCAATAAATATTTGCTAAAAACTGATAAATATGTAATTGCTACTAATCGATTTTAAGCCAAATCAATAGCTAAGAATAAAGGATAAACTGACCGCTTCAAATATTCCCCCATGGACACAACCCAGCAATCAGATACAAACATATTGTATTGTGGAGGACCTGGGTTGAAATATTTGAGAACCTTGTTTACAATAATTGAGAACCTTGGTTGAAATATTTGAGAACCTTGGTTGAAATATTTGAGAACCTTGGTTGAAATATTTGAGAACCTTGGTTGAAATATTTGAGACGTGGGCTGACGGCATGTCGGGAGACGGAGAAATTACTTGAACCCGATAGCGTCCCTTGTAGTTTGGTCAGCTTTCGGGTAATCTTGGACAACTAATTTCTTTATTTCAGTGACATATTCTGCTGTGCTCTTTGCTTTCAATAACATCCATTTTTCCAAAATGTTATGAAAATAAGCAGCTGTTCTCTTGTCCAATTTTTGGTAGCTGTCTCTATCAAAGTCACTAAATTCACTGTATGCGCATTCCGCCGCGAAACAAGAAAAGTCAATTTTCATCATCTTTCAATTTGCAGAGTTTTGCACAAGATTCAAAATGTACACTAAACGTCTGCCAGGTTGATATTCAACTAAAGTCTGCCAGGTTGAGGTTCAACTAAACGTCTGCCAGGTTGAGATTCCACCAAACGTCTGCCAGGTTGAGATTCCACCAAACGTCTGCCAGGTTGAGGTTCAACTAAACGTCTGCCAGGTTGAGGTTCAACTAAAGTCTGCCAGGTTGATATTCAACTAAAGTCTGCCAGGTTGAGGTTCAACTAAACGTCTGCCAGGTTGAGATTCCACCAAACGTCTGCCAGGTTGAGGTTCAACTAAACGTCTGCCAGGTTGAGATTCCACCAAACGTCTGCCAGGTTGAGGTTCAACTAAAGTCTGCCAGGTTGAGATTCAACTTAAGTCTGCCAGGTTGAGATTCAACTAAAGTCTGCCAGGTTGAGATTCCACCAAACGTCTGCCAGGTTGAGATTCCACCAAACGTCTGCCAGGTTGAGATTCCACCAAACGTCTGCCAGGTTGAGATTCCACCAAACGTCTGTCAGGTTGAGATTCCACCAAACGTCTGCCAGGTTGAGATTCAACTAAAGTATGCCAGGTTGAGATTCCACCAAACGTCTGCCAGGTTGAGATTCAACTAAAGTCTGCCAGGTTGAGATTCAACTAAAGTCTGCCAGGTTGAGATTCAACTAAAGTCTGCCAGGTTGAGATTCCTCTAAACGTCTGCAAGGTTGAGATTACTCTAAACGTCTGCCAGGTTGACATTCCAACAAACGTCTGCCAGGTTGCGATTCAACTAAAGTCTGCCAGGTTGAGGTTCCACCAAATCTCTGCCAGGTTGAGGTTCCACCAAACGTCTGCCAGGTTGAGGTTCAACTAAACGTCTGCCAGGTTGAGGTTCAATTAGACGTCTGCCAGGTTGAGGTTCAACTAAACGTAGTACATTTTTAAGATTCTGTAACGCCAAAGGCGGCTGGTAGGCGAAATCAACAGTGCGCTCGCCTCACAAACTGAGGAGCGTGGGATGAAGCCCACGCAAAGCTATTATAAGAATGATGAATGACTATCGCTAAAAAAAAGTATTCCGCTAACCTGGAGTGGAGATGGGCTACCAAGCCCCGAGAAAGCTCTAATGGAAACATTAGAACCCCCTACTACCACAACGATATGGAACAGACACACACACACACACACACACACACACACACACACACACACTCACACACACACACACACACGTACACACACACAACGCCAATATTGGTTTGGTTCGACTTGATCTTTTACTTTGACTAAATCAGGAATGAAGTTATATTCTCTTTGGAGACGCTGCAAGGCTATCATCCTAACCGCTGTCTCCATTCTAAAGCTCCTTTATACTTATTGGCTCTTCATCTCTCATAGTGAACTCGAACAATTCTTCCCTTTATAAGACATTACTACTGGCTACTACACTCGCTCTCTCTACGACTCTCTCTCTCTCTCTCTCTCTCTCTCTATCTCTCTCTCTCTCCCATTGCCTGTCATTTCCCTTGTAGTGGGGTTAGTCTCTCTTTGTCCGTCCTCTTAACCCTGGGGTGGGTGATTCTCTGTGTATGTTCTTCTACCGTCCTCTCCTTAAAGTTCTAATTAGCTACTCAAGTTTTCCCGGGTAGATCTTAATGATCCCTTATGTTATAGTCCCGCCAAATGCCAATAAAATGTAGCCTCCCACCTCTAACAATGATTTCATTGTTCTACCCAACCTTACTTCTCCCACCTTACTAGCCCGACGTTCCATGGCTAGGGGGGCGGGAGAAGGTCGGCATCTTTCGTTTCCGGTCATTGTTCTGAAAGTCCGGTTCCCCATTCCTCGTACGGTTCATCGCCTTACCTGCCGTCAGCTCCCCTCTGAAATATTTCAACCAAGTTTTCAATTATTTCAAGGTCCTTCTCAGTATACAGCTGCAAGCCTCATACCAAAGTTTGATGCAAACCCCCTCCCCTCACAAAAGTACTTTATGTTTTGGAAACATCCTCATTTGGTGTCCCTACTACTGAGATAGAATGCATTCTCAGATTTTCTGCGTCTTTTCTCTCTCTCTCTCTCTCTCTCTCTCTCTCTCTCTCAAATCGCAAGATCCGTTCATTAACACTTTCACGGAGGTTTTTGCTACAATTTTCTGTTATCTCGAGGGCAGCCACTTTCAGTAAATTTTCAAGACTTTCTGTCGTCTCTGCGTTGTAATTTTTAATCACGAAATAATAGAGCCTACAGCACACATTGCCACGTCACAAGCAGATTAGGCAGCCCTGAAACAAGACCAGAACCAAGATCCTGAACTATTATAAGGTTGGATTGATGATTGTCCATGATGAGTAAATGTTGAGACGTGTTAATCGTTGTTAAAATCTTATTTTAAAAAAGTTTCCTTTTGCAGACCAACGGCTAATGGGGGCAAGTGAAGCTGCGTTCACAAGTTTCTGTAGCCAGTGATTACGAGAGGATTTTGTGGCTAGCACTATGCCCTGCCGCTTTCGCCTTATCTCCATGAATGTCAGGTACGAATCGGATTGGAAGATTCATGGACATCGTCAATTGCTCAGTTTCTCTACTTCCAAAAAGTGAAAACCGATGACTCTCGGTTCACGCGCTACTTGCTCGGCCACCAACCCCCACATTTCCGTCATGCGCAAATCACTAAATGAGAATAAGAATTCTTAGCTGAATGTTTTTACAACGCATTTTATAAACAGCAATGTTGTTCTGGGGGTTATCCAAAAGTCCAAGAAATTTAAGTACATGTTATTGATTGCGCTCGAATCAGTGTGTTCGACAAACAAAAAATTGGTATGTGAATGGGTTCAATAAAAAGAATAATAAACTGAAACAATGACGTGATATAATATTTTATGGCGAGAAACGCAACACACTCCGTTAATCTCAAAACCTAAATGATTATGATTTTACTTCTATATTTTCAATTTAAAACATGCTGATAATGTCACAGAATGACCGAGTCTTTTCTATGATAGACTAGGTTGTTGTGGGGGGACCTACAGCGTCCATTTTTTTCAAAAGCCAAAGTAACTTACCTGAATTATATTGCATGCGTTTGAAATCAGTGTGTCCGCCGACCGAAAATTGGTATGTGAATGAGTTCAATAAAAGTAAGAATAATATTTTTTTTTTTCAATAGAATGGTTTATTTTTTATGAAATTTCTCTATAGACCACATTTCGACTAAATAAACGATCATCGTTGTCAGCCAAACTATTAACGGCTCTTTTTACATCTTACCCTTTTCCAAAATTAAAATATAAGCTCAAACAATGACGTCATATAATATTTCACCACGAGAAACACCACACGCTCTGTTAATCTCGAAACAATAGTTATTATGATTTTATGTCTATATTTTAATTTTTTTTTAACATGCTGATTATGTCCCGTAGCGTCACAGAGTTATGTCTCTTAGCGTTACCGTGTGACCTGGACTTTCATATTATTAATGATTTTCAAACCTACTTCACTTGAGTAATTTTGTATAAGCTAGTTCATTTTTTTAAAACGTGTATTTACCTATTCACTATTTGTAATAAACTTTATACTTATACAAAAATTTGCATGAAAGTAATGTTTTTTTCTGAAACTGTATTCCTAGGCACCATTGACACCATTGTATGCTAACATTGTATTTCATTGTATCCCAGAAATGTACATTTCAACCCTGCAAGATCGAGGTGTTTTGTTGACGCGTTGGCAGTTGTAAAATGTCCTACCAGGACTATTGTTTTATGATGTCCTAAGAGGGCTATTGTTTTATGATGTTCTACCAGAACTATTATTTAATGATGTCCTAGCAGAACTATTATTTTATGATGTCCTACCATTACTATTGTTTTATTATGTCCTACCAGGGCTATTGTTTTATGATGTCCTTCAGGACTAATATTTTATGATGTCATGCCAGGACTATTGTTTTATGATGTCCTACCATGACTATTGCTTTATGATGCCCAAACCAGGACTATTGTTTTATGGCGTCCTACCAGGACTATTGTTTTATAAGGTCCTACAGGGGCTATTGTTTTCTGATGTCCTACCATAACTTGTGTTTTATGATGTCCTACCAGGACTATTATTTTATGATGTCCTACCATTACTATTATTTAGAATGCCCTACCAATACTATTGTTTTATGTTGTCCTACCATAATATGTGTTTTATTATGTCCTACAATTACTATTTATTATGATGTTGTAGCAAAACTATGGTTTATGATGTCCTATCAGGGCTAAGGATAAGTCTCCTAATAATTTTTTTTTCATAATCTGCCGGATTGAACTCTGACCCAAATAATGTGCCACGAAATACTGTCTGGTGTAGGGAAATATTTTTTTTTCTAATATTTTAAGCTTTACTGTCAAATGCGTCTCAAGAACGGAGAGACTTGTTAAACTTTGATTCAATCTGCGCTGCGTCATCAACTCACCCACTGGATATAATTGTTAAACCTTGTGGGGGTTTTTTCTGGAATATTTTTTTTTCTTAAATTTCATGTGTGCCAAAGAAATCAATGTAATAGTTCAATTGAATATCTTACCGTGTGGCCACTACCAGAAACTCCTTCAACAAATGGAAAGTCCATGACAGCAAAGGCAAGCAAGTAAGTAGACATCCTCGGGGTAACTTCGTAGACATCTTTGACATAAGTAACGCCCGAATCTTCACTGTAAAATAAGAGGAAAAAAACGTGCACGACTTATGAGAAAAATACCAATTTGAGGCGGGAATTACCTTCAATGTTTTTTTTAAAAATAGTTTTTCCCAGAAACTGCAAAACCCCTTCGACTGTGTCTTGTTTTTTTTTTTTTTTTTTTTTTTTTTTTTTTGTTTTGTTTTTTTTGCAACCCAAAATATTCAAGTGTTTAGAAAGATCTCGCTCATTTTGAATTTTAATATTCTACATAGAACAATTATACATAATACTGACACAAGTGGTTTTAAATAAGGGCCCGCATGTATACCAAATATTGCGTCAATTGTACGTTAAACTGCTTCTTACATTGTTTCTGAGTTCCGGATGATCTTCATATTGGACACGGATTTCAGGTGACTCGGTCTCACGACAGTTAAGTGAAACTCTGCTCTCAGACCTGGTTCGTCAAAACAAGGAAACACTTGTCTGGCGTTCGTTGCCTCGAACTGGGTACAGACGGCGTATACTCTGAAATAAGTTTTGTTTTAAAGCGAATAATTTCAGCTTCTGTTATTTTAACACGTGACATCGTATGTTATTGCTCCTGTGAGTCATGTACCTGAAAAATGTACTTCAGCTTCTTAGAGGTTTAGCTGAGGTTAAGCATATTGAACAAAACAATCTTGTTTTTTGTTGTTGTTTTTTTTTTTTAAGCTCTTATCATTTTGTTCTGGTTTTAAATATAGAAAGGATGAATGTTATTTACATATATGTGTAATATTTTAGTGGGAAAAACAACTATTTGTACTTACTTGGTTTTGTTGGCTGTTTCATAGTGACCATAAAACAGTCCTTTACCACCTTCTACTATCTTTCCACTGAATTTCAACTCAATGGTGTAATTTTTATCTTTCTGTGTTACAAAGGTAATAATAATGATCTACAATTGTACTTAAGGAATTATATTTTTTAAAGGAATTATTAGATCTAGTACTTTAATTAGCGTGTTTAAAAAAAACAATGATATCAACGTACCTCAAAGTCTCTGTCAAATTCAATAATTAAAAATGCTCTGGTCGTATCGAAGCTGGCATTTTTGTAGTTTGGTCCATCAGTAGTCAAACGTATTTCTGATGTGCTCACTTCCAGGTCCTTGGAGTGTAGAGTGATGTTATTGGTTGCCTCCCGACAGCGAAATGAAATCTTCACGGAGCCCTTGAGAGATAAATATAGGAATAAAATTGTTGAGCTTTTTCAGTAGGGGTGTGCCGGATCCGTTTTTTTCAACCGGATCCGGTTCCGGATTTGCTTATGCGAAATCCGCCGGATCCGGATTATTCCGGATTCCGGATTTTGGCTGTTTCTATTTATATTAATTATAGTCTGTGTCTCATAAAGACAAAGAAAGCTATAAAAGCATATGACCCCGTGACCTATCGGCATTTTCTGATCACCGGTTTATAGTCTGTTTCAGGCATTCAAAAAACTTATCGGCGCATGCCGCTTAGTGAAGTGCATGTACCTATATTACGATAGGTATTTGAAAGACGTAGACGCAGCAAAGATACCGGGTGATTAATCGGTCCACAAATTTGAGTTCGGTCTTTTAGTGACAGCTTTCCTGATAGTAAAAGGCATTTGATTACCACATTAATAGTACGGCGAGTGTGGCTCAAACCTTATTTGAACAGAAAAAACGGGGAGGGGAAACGTGTGCGCCGCAAAATTCAATTATTCTGGCGAGTTGGCGATAGAAAAATAATGTTTTTGTAAAAATAAATTTCATTTTATCATCATTGTTTACTCCGTAGCTTTATAATTTTATTAATTTTAAAGCGCGGTTTGACTGAGCTGACCGGCATCACACACAAGAGAGGTAAACATGATGTCACAACGGACGTGGCGAGGCGTTGGTTTTTGAAACTAATTAAAAATGCCTCGCTAACTTTAACGAGCGATTGAACCGGTTCTCATATTTAGACCGGTGAACTACGAGTCCTCAAAGTAAAATATTAAAAAAGACAATTAACCATCACTGTTAGCCGGTCCTAAAAAACGAGCGGTCTTAACAACCTTAGTATAAACTCCACTTCAATTTCAAGCATTCAATGTGGCGAAATATTTTGTAACAGCTGAGCGCCGCGGGCCGCGCCAAAGAGCGTTAGGTAACCAAGTGGTAACCGACCAGCCAATCAGAGATGGCGCAATGTCCCTAAAAGTATTCATAGATAGGCTAGGTCAGCCCAGGCCTGCTGGCTTGACGCAATTTGATGGTCGTCTGTCGTGCTTGGTAAGGTGGCGGCCAGGCGCTTGGGCAGTATAGTTGCTTATTATTTCTGTTACAACGTCATTGGTGAATGCGGTTAAAATGACGTCACGAATAATAATTACTCATCCCCGCACTATCATGTATGGGATTGGGCCGATTGGCCACTAATAGCGGTGCTGACTCTAGCCTCTGGTATGTTCGGAATATTTAACAAGCTCAACGCTCGAAACAATCGATTAATGTATCGTGATCGTATGGAATTCGGGAAAGAGAATTACTTTTATTTCAGATTATGATCCGGTGAGTCACAAAATCTGGCAAATTCCGAAATCCGGATTCCGGTTGTTCCGGATACATGTAAATCCGGCGGAACCGAATTTCACCGGGTAGTGCAAAATCCGGCGGAACCGGATTCCGGCACACCCCTATTTTTCAGAAATGAAATTACATGTTAAAAGTTGCTAAAACTTTTTTTTTATATTTGAGACATTTAAATTTACTATATCCTTGTTGGGTTGTGGTGCAAGCGATGTTGGTATCATTTCCCGGGGGGAGGAAATGCTGTTGTTTTTATTTTTATTTTTACACTCATGTGTAGTATTCCAACCAAACGCTTCAAACAGTTATATCTTTGTGTATTTTTTAAAAAATGAATACTATTTTTGGCTTGGAAGGTCGTTTCCGTAGTACAGACAAAACATGAGCAAGCAACCAATGGACTATTGAGTTATAGTCTTATATTAGCTGGTAGCAATTGTTTTATTTAAAGCGACACTGGCTGGATAGGGCCCCCGTTTGAATAGCAGCCAGGAGCCCTGTGCAGTCTTAATCCGCCATGCGCAGGCCACAAGAAGCCCACCAGAGCAGAGGCTTCACTAGGGTTGGTGTCACCCGGGGCGGTAGCTCATGGTGTCACCCGGGGCGGTAGCTCATGGTGTCACCCGGGGCGGTAGCTCATGGTGTCACCCCCTCATGATTTAACCCATAGAACTCCTCCGGGTTTTCCAGTGCCGAATAACGGGAACATATATAATTTTACAGTTTGGTGTCACCCCCATGATGGTGTCAACATGGGCGGCCCGCCCCCTCCGCACCCCCCTAGCGACGCCACTGCACCAGAGTATATTATGTGTCCCGTAGGCATGTACATGTTGGAATCATATGTTGATGATAATTTTCTTTCTTCAGAATGTTCGCAATGTTTTTACATAGTTATTCCAAGTATTTTATACAAATCTAGTAATATTAGACTTTTTTAAAAATATATATATATATAGTAAAAGAAATAAATATATATTTTTTGGAGTTCTCCATTAAAAGTAAAAGTGAATATATTTCATTTCCCGGTTAGTTAAATGTCGTATGATTAGTTGATAATTTTTAAAATATAGCATGATAAGTATCGATATTGACATTCAAATCTGTCCATTATGGCGAAAAACACTAGAAATCTATATTTTAGAGAAAATTAAAAAGTGAAGAAGAGATAACAGATTAACAGTTATAGGTATATTTCTTAAAAATTGAACTTTAAATATCGCTTATACTTAAGTAGCTTGTGAGTGGTAATCTATAGGTAAAAAATGTCTAAGTATTTTAGTCAATTTAAAATAATAAACTATAAGGTATCAGATAACATTTAGACACAAATTTAGTTTTTAGACTACAGCTTTTTTGATGAACACTTAACTTTGATTTCAGGATGAATTTAGACTTTTAATTCTAAATGAGACTGTATTAAAAATCCTACTCAAATACTTGTCGTTACCTTAGTGGTAAAGTTCTCGGCAGCATTTCCACTGAAGATAGTCTGTATCTCTAGGATGTAGCTGTAGGGGATTAAGGAAACAGGGAGACGGTAAGAGCGCGGATCAAGCGCTGGTTTTTTGTCCGTAGCCGGGACGGTGGGTTTAGAAGTAGCACACTGACCACCTGCAGATTGAAAGAAATACTAGATAGCATGAATATTATGAAAGTAATGTGGCAAATTAAATGAGGTGTTCACTTTCAAAAATTATCAAGTTGATTTTTGGCGGGAAAAGGAGTTACTGCCCTTTTTCCGTTTTGAATGGTAAAACTCGACAGTGTTCAAAAGGTTTGGTCACTTAGGACCTACTAAATACGTTTTTTTTTTTTTAATGTTTAAAACAAGCGAAACTTACAAAAGTAGCCAAGTTGCTCAAGCATGAATATATTTAGTTCAAAAACAATAAAATTAACTTCGTATGTCACTTCCGTGAAGTTATGAATATTTTTAATTAACAGGTGATAAAAAAAATGAATATAATTTTGTTATTGTGTGCTGTCGGTTTACATGTTTCCAAGAAAGAATTTACTCGTCGCTGCATAATCATCCTCGATAAATAGAAAAAAATTATTACTATCAGGACCTTTTTGTGTAGGATCATCACAAATAACAACCCCCCCCCCCCTCAAAAAAAAATATAATTAAATTTTTAAAAAAATAGAGCGTATCACTGAAAAATCTGATTAACATTCTTAGAGATAAACCTCATAATCCAGTACAAGACCTATTTCTCAGAACGAGGCAGGGGAAACAAATATCCCAGAGATTGATGTAAGGCTCTCGAAAAAGAAAGGGTAAAAGTTTAAATTTTAAAGTTAAAGAACAATGTAACTAATTTATGAAGCTTACAAGATCCTAACTAAACTAATCGCCACGAACTTTAGTAATCTGTAATGAACACGTTGCAGCGCACAGTCAGTGAGGATTTCCTTAGAACTGAACAACAGATCATATCTTCATTATTGGGTGGCTTCTAGGCAAAAGCTTTAAACACCACAGAGACAAGATGTAAACACCACAGAGACAAGATGTAAACACCACAGAGACAAGATGTAAACACCACAGAGACAGGGACTAGAGAGATATCCGTATAATACGCACCACGTACTTAGAGTACCTAAAAATATACAAGGCTTCTAAATATTGAGATAGTTAGCTGTAAATGTAGTAAAAGTGCGAGAAAATATCCAATGAAATCAGATAATACAATACCTCAGACATGGAGACTTATAATTTATTGTCTTAAATTTGATGAAAAAATCCCGAAAAAATATTCACTTATACATCCGTAGACCTATCGCTAGACTGTCCAGAGGTTTTTCGAAAAAATCCGGGACATTTTTGTTCAATTCCGGGACAATTTAAAAATAAGTAAAAAAAAAAAAAAAAAATTTTAAAATTTCTTTAAATAGCTCACTTAAATCATAAAGCAATCATAAAATAACCTTTCATTAATTTTTTTTAAAAAATATTCTTTTTAAAAACTCTTTAAATACAATATATTTTTAATAGGTAATCCTTTCGAATATTACTGTAAATTTCTAATTATATTTTTCGCTTGAGTGTTTTTTTTTCAAGAAATTTGTCATTCTTCTTGATGGCATCATAGAAAATGCTGCATTTCATGTTTGAATTGTATTGAATTGATAAGAGGGCATCAACTGTGGAGACCTCCAGCTGGCTTCTTTGGTCAGTCCAAATCTGATTCATGTAAGAAAACAAGCGCTCAACTTCAGTGGAGGTTCCTGCTGATGCGAAAGCAAATTGCACTTGTTTTTCCAAATTTACCAGTTGTCCTGTGTTGGTGCGAAAGTGAATAAATAAATTTGCCCGAATCTCTTCAGGTGAAAGCTTTTCTTGTAACCATTTCTGCTAATTGTCAGTTTATATTTGGATCGACGTGCTTGACAAAAGTTTTTAAAAAAATATGAATGACATTTAAATTTTAACGATCACTTTTGTCTTTATTCATAAAAAATACTTAATTTTCATACAAAAACTTTTCAATGTCTAAATTCCGGGACAAATTGCATCCCTGACAGGATTACGGGACAGAGGTGAAATTTAGGGACTCTCCCGGCAAATTACCATCAGATGGACAGTCTACCTATCGCAAATTACTTGTAGAGAAACTTCTCACTAATGCTGACAACAGGCACTTTATTTAGCCAACAATTACACTACTTAAATTGAACAGATGACTGATATTTTTTTTAGATGGAAGTTCTGATTATAAATTTTCCATTTAAGCTTCGCGGTTGTGCGGGAGTGCAAACATATGGCCGGTGCCGCGCAGCAGTTTTGAATTACCGCACAGGAAATTTTAACAAAATGTTTTTAGTGAGATATAAATTATGCCAAAAAAAAAATAATAAACTGATGCTCTACAATTTTTCACCTAATCTTTTTATTATATTTTTTTTTATTTTGCACACAGATCAAAGATGCGGTGGTATCACTAAGTTCGAATAATATATGTAGAGAAAATATCTAAATAATTAACCATACTTTTGAGAAAATGTTTACGGTCAAGTTATGAAAGAAGCGAAAGAAAAGGGTAACTAGGGGAAACGGGTGTATTTAGCCCCCAAAATAACATTATTGGTGAGAGCAGTATCGAGAAACCAAAATAAAATGTTTACTTCTAAGATAAGTCAAGTTGTAATCTTTGTGAGTTCGTTCAATTCTAGTAGCACTGATTTTAAAAATTCATTACATTGGAGAGTACCAACTTGTATTTCAGTGAAGACATTTCAAGACCACGGGGTGGGCGGGGGGTGGGGGGCGCTAACAGAACAATCGAGTATGAGATGAAAGGATGAGGTTGAGAAAGACTTATAGCAGGGTGGGAGGCTGATGTGTTGGAAAGGAAGGTGTAGATGGAGGAGAGTTGTAGAGCAGGGCAGGGCAAGGCATCGGTGGTAAGGCTAAAGATAACGATGTTCAGCGCGGGCCATGAAAGGGTAGGTAACTAACCGTCTTAATCAGCGAAGAGGCCGGCAATATTGTAGATAAAAAGCTGACCGAGTACCCGTCCAAATTTTTGAACCCATCCGAAACGCCGTTTTATTTTTTAACCGTCATGACATGTATACAAAGCATTGTAACCAACATCAACGGATCTCATCTCACACAGTAGTCAACGATTCAGTACAAACTTTTCTTCCTGCTGTAAATGCATTAGTCAAGCTGGGATTACAGTAAATTGAACAATCAAACAAAAGTGTCAACAACAATGACGTATATAGTTCATTCAGGTCGTACGGACCCAGCAGCTTGGATGTTAATATCCGCCAGATGGCGATAGTAGTTATTTAATTGTTTAGCTTTTAATACGGAAACTTTGTACGTCTTATTGAAATCAACTTTATTGTACGGGCTACAGGCTAAGAATTAGTCTTATTGAAGACAATAAACACAAGTGAATGGAAAGGTCGTGGGCTTGTCATTGGTTTCAGGGGCTGCGATGTAGGTCATTCAGCATGCCGACACCTGTGGGCGGGTGATGAAGGTTTCCGTAGCAAACGATTCACATAATAATCGCTCTTAGCAACTGTTAAAATACACATCAAGCCCAAATTGTGTTCAACCTTTTGTTTCTGTCCAGATTTTAAAAAAGAAACCTTCATTTTTTTACTACTATGAAAAATATTGAACGACTGAAATATTTTATTTTAAACCTAATAATAGATTATGTAGTTTTTTTAAGTTTGGTGTGGATAAGATTGGGCTGAGGAACGAGAGGGGTGTTTAGAAAGAGGCGTACTATGGGAAGGGGTAAATATTTGAAATTACCCCTGGGGGCCCCAAAAGAAGTGTTCAATTTTTTGTGCATTAAATATTAGGCCATCTTCGCTGTCTTTGCAAGGACCCCGAATCCCAAGAAATTCCTTGCTACACCACTGAGGTTAGATTAACAACAATTCCTCGTCGGTAACTGAAGTGTTTTTTTTTTTATTCCGAGGCCAATTAGTCATCTTGTACTTTAATAAAAGAAGTGGTCTTATCTTCATAATAATAAAAGGCAGTTGTCTGTCCGGTACTCGATAGAGATTAGTTCCTCAAGCTCCTACAGATACCAACAGCCCATCCCTAGCCGAGAAAAATTCAATATCTTTGACATATTGAACAAATTTACGCGGACGTTCAAAACGAGTTATTTATTGGTGCAGTAAATTTATCATCAATCAATACTGTGTTCCCATCTTGAAGTGTGTCACTCCTGCTAATCACTACTGTTACTCCTAGACAACATGTCACCGAAACGAGGGTGGAACGTTCTTTGACAGGTTTTGTTGCTCGTTACTATAATAACACAAACACCGCCTTTCTTTCAGTTCCAGCCACTTCGGCGAGCGGCATCTCTCCTTCGCTCATTCCAAGAACAGAGAGAAAAAGTGTATTAAAATACATGGTAGATTGTGGGGACATTATTTGATTTCCCAAAGACATATTTTTGTTCATACGCGTTTTCTTGTTAAACTTATCTCGAAGCATGTACTATATTTTTCGTCGTATAAGACGCACTTTCTCTTTCCCAAAGTGGTGGAGGGTGGAGTTTGATGCCTCTTATACGACGAATAGACTGTATATGGTTCAGTATCATTTTTTTCTTAGATTTTCCTCCTTTGAAAGTGGGTGCGTTTTACATTCCGGAGAGTCTTATAAGGCAAAAAAATACGATTTTCAAATGAAAAGTTTTAATTTGATGAATGTCCTCGAGCTCCAATGTGAACATAGTTGACATACATTCGGCTCCCGAGCCATAGTATGGCCACCGTTGGTAATCACATTGCTGTCACATTTTTCTAGGGTTCCCGGGTGCAATTAATTTTGTATCATCTGCACCCATAAATATTGAAATTTAAAAGATTACATATAAAAGATATTAGCTCATACGGGGAAGATTTTCAAAGAAGTATTAACATTTATTGTATTAGCGTTTTTTCTTAGCTCTTTATTTATATTGATGATATTTTCTGTCGTCTCTGTTAAAAGACCTAGGTCTAATTAGTGTTGAAAATAACTTTTTCATCTTATTAATTATGTGTTCTTTATTAAAAATTCTATATTTTTCTACAGTGTTTTATAAATATACAAGTGATATAATTGTCTCTTTGCATTTGCGATGAGATAGTTTTAATTGCATTCTCTTTGGTGTTTAGAATGAGACTATTTCTGTAATTTGTAGAGGCGAAGCCATCAATTTGTTTAATAGTTTTTTTTAAAAAACAAGCACGTTTTCTTTTAAGTTTTCATTAAATCAATAATTTTCTTTAGCTCGTATTTTCAATGGGTTTGTATAGCAAACCCATTGAAAATACGACATTTTTTGGTGGACATTATTGTTGAAAGCTTTTATTATTTATCAATAGTTGTGATCATGGCCACAGCCCGCGATGCAATTAATTCTAAATCTTATATGGAACTGCTTGTTTTGTTACACATTTGTATTTTCATTTTCAATCATCTATCTTTCAAACTTGAACCCGTGACTCAAGTCAAGTGTAATCAAGTGAAGCTCACCCCCCCCCTTGGCTCTAACAACAGTCATTAAGTGCTTGTCTCTAGCTAAAATAATTTATTTTTCTCCATCAGATACGTAAATTTTATTCGTTAAGCGTTGACTTACAAATTTCTGTGTTTCCCGCACCAGCCAAATCAACACAGGTGGTCAGATTGTAATCATGAGCCTCTGTCAGTGAATCAAAGACTAACACCGTGATGACGTACATCAGTAACAACTTTGTACAGGAAATAGATCCATGCGCAGGCATTGTTGGAAATTTGAGCTGTAATAAATAAGGTCTGTGTTAACGTTAATGAAATAGAAAATTTGAATCTGGTAAAATGGGTTTGAAAATATGTGAAGTAATATTTACATTTTATTAACTTTTTTACAATCACATGCCACCACAGTAAAATATAATGCTACACAAAATATTCTTTTAGTTCTATATATGTTTTATGTCAGTATATAAGTCAGTTTCGAAAATTAAAAGAAGCTCTAGCGGCTAAAACTTGTAACTATTCTGTATTATGATTTCTATCTCGTCTTAAAACCTTTGAATGTCTTCCTCTTGTCCAAGTGTCCTGCGTCTGCTAGAACCTAACCGCAAAGTGAATGTGATCAGACGAGAACGACACGTAATGGTGACACCTCAGACATGCGCACTGGCTTAGGGTCTGCACATCTGTCGGGTTAGGTCACAGTGTTTGTTGCATCTATATGGTTCTCAATGGGGGGAGAGAGTGTTGCAAGAAGAACGTCTTCATTATGAAGAGGTTTAAAACGCTATAAGAACGGTGGGAAGTTATTTTCAATGATACAATAAGTTAATAGAAAATTCCCATCATAAATCACAAATTTCTCAGTGGCATGTGTCATATCGCGGATGTCTAAACATAAATATTTTTTAAACTAGATTGTGCCAGGCGCCGTGGCGCCTGCGGCGCCCCCATTTTTTGGGCGCCTACGGCGCCAACCTTTTTTTTAAAGACCAACTAACTTGTCCTTTTTTGATAAATACGAATTATTAAACTTTCTGAAATGTACGCAAAGTATTTATTTAATAATAATAATAGGGGTTGTATTTTGCGTACCGATGCACACCAAACAATGACGTCATCATATTAAATATTTTTACAGCGCTCATCAACACACGATTTTTCAACTAAACTAACTGCTGTAGACTGTCGTACATCGCTCCTCAGCGTTTCAACTAAACTAACTGCTGTAGACTGTCGTACATCGCTCCTCAGCGTTACGTTACAAACATACAGAACCACACCACTGGGTGTTTATATATATTAATCATAAAAATTTCTAAATTCTATGAGATTGCACAGGATAGCGTCAAAATGTTTATTTATGCTAGGACATTACTGACCTTATGACCACAGCGTGCTGGCAATCGTCCACAGATACAAAGTTTTCTTTTACCATTACATATATTTTAACCCAAACCAACATCTACATCTACATATCAAAAAAAGAATGAAAATTGGCATAAACATATTTGAAACACTGGCCAGAGAGTTGTGAAATATAGGGGATCACCAATGACTCGTAGATTATGCAGCCAGTGAAACTAATCAATTAGTCAATGGTCATCTCTATTTGGAATCATTGCAAAACATGATCTGCCTTTATTATTGACAATGAAATAAGATTGGACATTGCAATTTAATTTAATGGAAAATAATTTGAATAAAAAAACGTTGTAATTAGTTGTTAATAATTAGGAGGGTCAAAAGTTTGTCCATGTAATAGCATGCGTTTCGATTAAACACAATTTCTAACAAAAAAACAAAATCAAATTTTGGTCTGGTCATCTCACTCTGAATAAATTTTTACCGTCTGAACTGTTGAAGCCGTAGACCAAAGTATTTTTTTAACCCACTAGATTTACAATATAAAAACGTATGTCATTAATGCATGTCGCTCTACATTTTAAAACTCCAACAATTTGCTCATTAAAGCACCACGCCTCATATGACTAACCTCCAAAACGTTAGTCACTAAAGCTGTTGATTTATGCTTCAAAACTTTTTTTAAAAAAATTGAAGAATGCTGCTCTTCATCTCTGTGTTGTGACAAAAACTTTGAGCCAGGACCATAAATTCATATCGTTTAAGGTGTTAACAAAACCAAGATTATACTCTTATAGTGATATATTTACATGCATAGTACATATTTAAAGCAGACTAACTTTTGGAATAGTTTAAGACACTTTATTTATATGTTTGGGTTCTTTTTAAAGTTCCCCCAAAAGTATTCATGTTCTGAATAGCAAACTGCAATACAAACAATAGTGATTATTTTATTATTATTATTATTTTAACTATATGAAATTTCTTATTTGTCAATATATTCAAGTGATTAAATGAAAGTTATTCTTAAAATTATCATTAAACGTAATTTATTGAAAAGAAGGTCATTCATGAAAAATGTGTGTGATTTTTGTGTGTGTCCTGTGTCACAAAATATATTATGCTGAAATTCTAAGCTCTCTGAAAATGTTGAATTATAATAACTGCTATAAAATCTCATAATGATAGTCTTTGTAATGCAGTATAATTATGATTAGTGCAGCAAACAATTATAGACATGGCAAACGTATGTGTATGTCTCGTATGTGTATGTGTATGTCTTCTTTTTAGCGCATTTTCGAGAAGTCGAATGCGCTATTGCACCCGTTTTGTCCGTCCGTCCGTCCGTCCGTCATCACCCTTGATCTCAGCATCCATAAGTCCTAGACCCATGTTGTATATATGTTTTTTGTATGCCCTGACCTGCCATTTGTGCATCAACACTCAGTTACTCGATCCGTTAAAAAACCCCGTTAAAACTACCAAAAAATATTTCGAATCGAGAGGTAACACTAGCGCAGGGAACGGCCGCCATTGTCGCAAGTCGATTGCACTATCCTGCAGGCATTGAAGAGTGGTGCGAAAGGGTGCAAAAGAATTAGTTTTTTTTTTTTAGTTGACGTCATTAGAATATGTGTAAAAGTTTAGAGAGTTTTACGTCATCATTTGTGGTGACTTGTAGTTAGATTAAAGAGAAATAAAATTTTTTTAAATGTAAAGAAATGACTTTTAAATAAAAAAAATGTCAGGTATATTCATTACACAAGAAAATTCATAAAATATGTCTAAAATCTAAACACAATTACTGATAACTACATAATTCTGATATCTAACATAAGTACTGATACATAATACGAAAATGCGCTAACACGTCCTGAATTCCAATAGGGACCAGGCTTAACATGATTTTTAAATTACTCTCTGATTCTTAGACAAACTATTTTAAATTTGACGGTTAACTCTGACATTATTTCCTCACATTAACCCATACATTACCTCCAAAGAAGCACCTGTTATTATAAGAGATGTCTAATCTGTTTTACCTGTTGTTTTATTCCACATTGATGGACGTGGTCATAACAAGCTCTTAGGTAAGTACCAGAATGCCATAACTTATCTTGGTACTTAAAATGAAATGTGAATATGATGGTCGGACCTTTGTTAGCTGTGTAACTCAATGGTCAAAACAACAGATGTTCCAAAATCAATGGTCTGTGATCCAAGGTGGACTCCAGCTTTTTCAGACAAATGATGACTTGTGATATTTTGTTATCTTTTTCTGTTGTCTTTGATAGAACTAACTGATTATTTGGTCCATTATTTGGTCAGTTTCTCTTTTCATAGAATGTCATCCTAGTTGTTGCATGAAATCAATTATCTGTGATAATCTTATTTATTTTATTTCGCCCTGACATGGTCTCTCTTATTATCTTATCTAACGTCTATTTGCTCTCTTCTTTGCTCCAGTTTGTTCAATGTTTTTTAACTTAATTCCTCTTCAGTGTTTTACTAAGCTGTTCAGATTCTTACTTGGAATGCATTGCTCTTTTTTGTCATTGTAAATTCGCATTGTACTCTTACACATCATGTTATCATGGCGGCCTAAGGGAACTGGAGGCCCTTGGCCTAAGGGAACTGGAGGCCCTCGGCCTAAGGGAACTAAAGGCCCTAGGCCAGGTGAATTCTGTAGCCATTAATGTAACAGAAAAATAAAATAATAAACATGCAATGATTCTTGTGTGAGGCCCCAAATAATGATGAGATTAACCGGAGGAGCTAGCCGGCTGCCTTGTTTGCCTGTGCCTAAAGGCAGCCCCGATGTTGATGTGTAGAGCCATAAACTGCTCTGCGGGGTTTTTCATTGTTCTGACGTGATCTTTTGTTGTTGTTTATACTTCTAATTTCCTGAGATCTGGACAAAGATCCGTTTGAAAAAAGAGTTGATTTTGGTGATTTTTTATGATAAAAAACTGTAAAAAAAAAAAAAAGTTTTTAACTATAAATATTTTATATACGATACATAACTAAAAAAATGTTCATTATAATACGCATTGAGCGACAATTCAAAAATTTAAAAAATTACTTATGTCTCAAATAAATAAAGGATTTATGGTAAAAAAAATAAAAAAAAATATAAAAAAATAATTTAAAAAAAACACTTCTACAACCTGCCTGCTAAATTTCAACTGGATTTTATCACGGGAAAAGGATTATAAAAAACATGTTTAACATTGTGCGCAACGCGAGACAGAGTAGCAATTGATGGCATTTACATTTACTGATCGGGAATATATTTTACAAAAGTATCGTCAATATAATACGATCCGCACGGGGCAACAAGGAAGTATTAAAAAAAAAGGTCACTCAATATAATACGCACCGCGACATTCTTGCACGAAAATTGATATGCTACATAGAAATAAATAGAGATAATCTAAAAACTCATTAATTTAATAACAGTACATTTGATCTATCTAAAATTTTAATATCTTTTTTATCATCGGCTCGAGTCTTCCTGCAAACTTTCAGCTCACTGGCTTACGAGGAAGTGGGTTAAAATTGATCCAAAGATATTTTAGAAAGCAAACAAGCTGTGGCGTAGCTGGGGAACCGGGGGTGGTTTGGCCTCTTTTGGGGCCTGGGGGCTTGGCCTCTTTTGGGGCCCCATCATTTTGACCCGCCTCTCCCTACTAGAGCTACGCCACTGCAGAAGACCCAAGTTTATATAAAGGATTTTTTTTTTAATAACAACAAAAACATTGTAAGTCATTCGTTCATTTTTTATTAATTTCATCTCAGCTGAGACATTCTTGACAGCAAGCCAAAGCCAAAGGTGTTTCCAAAATTATGGAAAGGGTTTGGACAATATTTTAGTAAAATATATCGGGCAAATGTTTCTTAAGTTAAAATCACATGGAGTCTAGCTTCGAAAAAAATCTTTGAATGAGATTTGAGTCAATAACACAGCCAACTTTAGTTGTTCAAGTAGCTCATTAGTCTAATATGTGTGATATAAGGAAAAATATTTTCTAAGACTCTTTTGGGTTATCTTTCTAACATTTACACTCTCAATTAATATATCACACTAAGAGTTATGTGCAGGCATGTGTTAGCGTAATGCCAATGAATTTGAAAATTAGCCAAATCTATGGTATATGTAGTGCCAAAATTCTACTACTAACTAAAGGAATCAAATATTCTCAACTTTTTTAAGAGGGGGAGGAGAGAGAAAGAAGGGGGGAGAAGGGGGAATAGGAAGAAAGAGAGAGTTCTCCATAAAAGATCTGTTATCCATGTATTTAAGAATATCATTTTTTTAAAAAAAGAAACGTAAAACTAGAAACATTTCGACGCCTATGTAACCAATTACGGCGTGGTGTGGGTAAAAACATAGTTTAGCGTCTCAAACTCTGTGATAGTAAAAAATAATTGCTTAAAACTTATTTTCGCTTATATGTAAGGATGCCATTTTTCTGTTGTGATTATTATTCGTTAAAAAAAGAATTAGTTATTGTTTTTCAATTTCTTTTATATTTATGTAGTGAAGTGTTGTCAACTTGGAAATAAGTTAAATAGGGGGGAAAAAGGTTTCTTCGTATTAAAAAATATGTCTTGAGAAGGTCAAGGACAAATTGTTTTGGACTTTGATTGATGCTTAACTAACTTCTTTATTTATTACATTTGTATAATTCCTTTATTTACTATTTCACATAACTTCTGACAGTTGGTTAACTAGTAGAATAATTTACAGAAACCTTTACATCTATGTATGAGACTCGGATTTTACAAATATGTTGGTAAACACATTTATCCCACCCCACCCCTCAAAGATGGCTATGTAAGTTCATCATCATTATAATAACGTGCAGGTTGTCTTGCTGGTGAATGAACAGTGTGCTCCATAAAACAACAATACGTTGGTAAATGTTCATCTACTTTAATGTTGCATGGGAAATGTTTCACGAACATCAAACAAGACAGCTTACAATATAACAGTCATAAAAACTTAATGGCATCTCTAGGAAATACTTAACACCTATCCAAGTCCAACGTGGAGAGATATAGAGAGTTGGAGGACATAGTGAGAGAAGGGAATGAGGAGAGTGTGAAAGGAGGGCGATGTAGTGTGATGTCAGAGAAAGAGAGAGGGACGGAGAATTTGTATTGGCGTGAAAGAGTGAGGGAAAGGAAGCTATGGATGACTGATTGACGTACACGGGGATTATGGTGACAGAGTAGAGGAAAGAAGATGTTGGATTTGGGTGAAAGAGTGAGGGAAAGGAGATCGGTGAGTGGAATTGCAAGAGAGAGACGGGATTGGGGTGACAGAGTGAAGGAAAGCAAGGATGACATGGAAGAAAGCTGATAGAAACGAGGTGGCTCGGTACGCCATTTTGGAGAAAAGAAGTTGCGGGATTGGCTTGACAGAGAAAGAAAGTGTTGAGAGGTATGACGACAGAGATAAGGAAAGGAAGAGATTTGGAGAGGGATGACAGAATGAGAAAGTATAAGAGAATGGAGAAGATAGAAACGGATCGGGTGAGAGAGGGCAAGGGAGAGGCACAAAACCAAGGAGAGAAAAAGCCAATTTTTACCTCACTGGGGATATCTGAAAATGATATTTTGTTAATTTCTCTTTCACGCCTAAAAATTAACGTTTCGTATTAGATTTAAATATTTAAAATTAATAATTATTACTCTTTACATATGACAGTCTATAATAGAATAAGGAAAAATATAAAATAGCATTTTTTTAAAAAAAAGATATTGATATTTGTCAATGATGAATCAGCCGTGACCATCAAGTTCACAGAATAATTTATTAATTTTTGTTTAAATGTGGTCTTCGCCTGGGTTTTTCTACTAGAATTCGTTTTTCCCCGACGATTCCTTGGATTTTTAATATATATTTGAAGACATGTTTCCATCGTTGGCATTTTGAGTATACATCCTGAATCCTATAGCACAAGATTCCAATTATTACCTTAAAGCCCACTGGGTCACCGATCGGACAATTTGGAAAAGGATGTCAAGGCCACAAGATGACATTGCCATCAATGTTTACTACCAAGTTTTGGATGTGTTCCAAGAAAATAATGTTCTAACGACTATAACATGATGTGGGCTGGTGAGGGCTTAAGATTGGTGGTAAAGGCCAATTTGCATAAATTCTCTATCTCAACGCTAGAATCAATTATGATCGCGATGGTGTGATTTATTTATTACAAGAATAATATTTTTGTTGCCTGTATGCAACACGTCTTTCGTGATGTCATTTGAAGTTTTCATTTAATGAATGGTGGTTTGAGTCAAAGTAGGTTAATCATTGTTCTTTCTAAGAATAGTAACAAATAATCATGTGTCAAATGAACGTTTGAAAACAACAACAATGTATTCTTTTTCTAATCATTTAGGGCATACTATCTTATCTTATCTTATCTATACAGACGCTCCTTCTATGCAGAAGATAATTGTGTCCAGAGACCATGAGGGATGATCTGTTGGCAAATGATGCAGTGTTCACAGGTCACGGCTATGAGGGTTCTACCCATTACCCATCCGCCTAACTAGTGTTAGGTACCCATTCGGAGCTGAGTGACTCATGGACTCCTTAGGCCCCGCGAACAAATCCATGCCTTCCAAATCTTTACTATCAAATGCTCCTGTAGCTTATGAACAGTAAACAAACAAAAATATCCTCAAACGAAAAGTAAATTAAGGGGATTAAATAAATAGTTATAAACTTGTGTGTATGCTATTTTTCAAAATGTAATAAAACCTTTTTGACTATTCACAAACCGCAAAGTTTAGCGGCGTTAAAACTATAAAAAAAATCATTGAACTGTTTCTTCTTGTATTATAGTTACTAAATTTAAAATTCAAAGACGTTTGTTCAAGTCCTGATTGTATTGATTTGTCTATTTTGATTCTTAATTTTTTATTATTATTATTATTATTATTTTTAATTTTTTTTTAAAATTAAAAACTGTAATGATTAGATACATCTGCACAAGATTAACATTGTTATAGGGGCTGTCCATAATTTGCGTCAATAATTGTTTTGCAATTTTTACCTCCCCTCTTGTCCTTGTCAGCAACTGGTCAAACTTACAGAGAACTCGACTATAAAATTACGTCAACATTTGATTACCACCACCAAATAAATGTATTATTGGGAGAAAATACCAAATTTTAAATAGACTAGTTTAGATCTACAACACTAAAGTGAATAAAAGTGAAATGTTTAGATAACGAACTTCAATAAACTTTAAACTTATGAACATATTTCCAATTTATAACTACAAAGAAAAGAGGTTATAGGGTTTACAAAAATGTATACACATTGAACTTTTCAATTATGCACATATTTCACATAAGTATACCATTTTAAAGACTATTTAAATTTTTACTAAGACTTTAACCAGGAACGAGATTAAAAAGTGTAACTATAATTACGGTTGTAACTTATTAAAATAGTTTGTTTTGTTTTTTTTACAATAAAATCCTGATCTTCTATCCTAGCCTCTATATCTTCCGATGGGCATGTCAAATGTTCCTCAATTGTTATTAGTGGCATAGGTTCTGGATGAATAATTTCTTGTGGAACCGAAACACCAGACAAGTCAACATTTTCTTCATCTAGCTTTCTGCACTGATCATCTCTCCATAAGCAATAATTGTCGTGAACTCTCTCTCTCTCTGTCTTTGGGCTGCCACTCGCATTGGACGAATTCTTTGCTGTTGGCTTGCACGTAATATTTGACTGGGCCCAGGCATACAGTGTTGGTGCATGTAGTATTTGACATAGCTTGTGAAGAAACATAAAGATGACAGATTTTACATATCCTTTCAAATAATAGCAACTGATTAGATGGACATTCTATATTATATGGAAGAATTTTGAATGTTTTTGCTGATCGAGGTAGTAGGATTTCATCTTTAACAGACTTATTAAAGAAAACAGATGAAAATATATGTGAGTTTATATCAGATTTTTCTGGTGCTTTAAAGGGACCTCGTTAGTTTGGCAGACTGGAATTGGTTTGGGGGGGGGGGGTAAATCTTTCAGCAATAATATCAAAGTACGAGCTTCTAATCGGTTGGCAACAAGTTAAATCACAAAATTTGACAATTTGTAGAAAGTACTGACTTGTCCTTACATTTCTTGGGCACCAAACTTGATATTTGATTATTACATTTTCAATCTCAAGCTAGACTTTTTAGGCACAATGTACTCTGCTACTGTTGAGAACTTTTCTATGCTTAACTTGCTTCCATATTTCGCCAGCATATTTGAAGTTTAAATTTTCCAACTCTCCATCAATTGTGTGATGAGATTGTTTCCAAAATGTTCATGTGGCAAAATTATCCCCGACAGTTCTCGACTAAGAGGAGCCATTCGCCTTCCTACCTGATGAAACACACTTCTACCAGGTGCATTCATTGTCACAAACATTGCATCAATGTTGAGCTTTACAAAATGACGGATGGCCACATGAATAACTTCTTGATACTTAGATTTTCATTAGGTCCATCATTTACAGACATCATAAGAATCGGTTTGATCATCTTGTTTAAAAAGTAGGAATATCGTTATAATAGATTGATTAGAATACGGAATGTTGGGCGAGTGTGTAACACAAGACTAAAGACGCAGCCTAATTTTTATTTGTTAAGTAATTATTTTTATTTTTTAAGAAGTAACATTGTTGGCGTCAACTTTTCTTGACCTTCCCCTCCCTCTTGTCACCAATTTTCAAAAAATTTCATACCCCGCTCTCTCTATTTTGTTGACGTAATTAATGGTATGCTTCATATCCAGCGTTTTCGTGATTATGAAATCCTCAGGAATCAATAATTATCTTTCTTTTAACTATATTCAAATGTAATTTAATTTGAAAATAGTCAATTTGAATAGTCTGCGTTGGGATGTTATTTTTCTTTAAAAAATTCAAAACACACAACAATTAAGTTATTTAATTTTAATAAACTTTGTCTAAACATCATACTTCCATAAAATTAACCAGTTTTTTTCTTTTTTATCGAAACTGAAAAATTAAAATGTTTTTAAATCATATGTTATCAACAAAAAAAAATTTAGGTACAGGAACAGACACAAAACACAAAGTTTCAAAATATAAGGCTTTGGATTTTTTATAAAGTTAATTATAGAAAGAGTTACAAAATATGAACTAATTTTCTAGTTTGTAAAATCTTCATTCGCATCAATATCACAGATAAAGTAACAACATTATCAGCAGTAAATAGAGAACAAGAAAGCTTAAAATGACTAGAAAAATATGACTTTGTTAAAAATATCTGGTAATGTTATAAAATTGTATAAATGTAATACATGTGGAAATGTTATCTTTATTGAGTCAGTTTTGAGAGTTATGAAATTAATGTTTGTATAGTTATCTTTTTATATAAACCTATTAATAGTCTTGCACAATGTGGAAGATTGATCTCTGACCTATTTGAAGAACATTGACAGCTGACATCACTGTAGATTGTACCACTAGTCCAGGGATGGGCACAACGAGCCGTTACCTAAGATAAATACTAGTGAAAGTAATTAACACTTTAAAACTTCACTATATCTGAGCTAAGTTACTTTTATTTGAAGGTCCTATTTTAAAAATTTTAAAAAAAAATTAATTCTATTATATGCAATTATTGATGTGTTCAATTTTCTGTTCAATTAAGATGTTTACATTCTAATGTTGAAATAGTTTAGGGTGGAGGGGGAATGTACCCACAGTAGTCCTATGAAAGTCGGGTATTCTCATCAACAACTTATTGGAACTGATGTTTTGTTAAAATACTCCCTTTGATGAGAATTTCACAACTTTTTTTTATAGTTTTGTTTTTACGGTAATGAATATTTAACAGAAAAAGTGTTGCGATAATGAAATTCATGAAATTGAATGGGGAAAGAAAGAGCAAGCTAGTCATAACATTTTTCAAATATAAGAAGCCAAAGAATAAAAACGTTCAAGTTAAATAATGTTATTAAAATGATATTAATTGAATAAAGATCATTTAGCAAAATATTTACTATTTGGTGGATTGTTGGTAAAAGGATAAAAAAAAAGTGGCAGTCTTAAAGTGACAGTCTGATAGTGACAGTAATAATAAAGACAGTTCTGACAATGACAGTTCTGGCGACGAAAGTCTAGTATTTTGTATTAGATACTTGCTATCTCCTACAACAGCGAATTTTATGGGTATTTTTAATAAGACCTTTGCGTGTTTCGATGCCTTAAACGTCATTTTGATCTAAATATCGCCGTTGTTATTTTGAGAGTGATGCCCCCTTCCCAAAAATAGATAAATCGAAAAAGTGGTTAGGATCTGCCCCGTTTTTTTAAATTTAATTTTGTCGTCTTTGGGAGGAATGTTAGTCTTAGGGAAGGATTTTCTAATGCCGTCACCATATCCTAATAAAGTTTTTGCAATAATTTTCAGGAGAATTTAATTAAACACGTATGAGTCATACAAATAAAATATAGCAATGAAAGCGAAAAACAATACATGCACGATGGTCGTTTCTTAATTAACACATTGAAACATCTACAATATGCGTTGTCTTTCTGCCGTGTGAATGTTTTTAAAAGTATCTTTTTTTGTCTCTTTAAAGTTAATTCAATTCATTTTAGACTTAAATAAATGAAGATTCGACTAGTGTTATATCCAACATTAAATAGTGAACATTTTAAAGCGATAAGCGGAACATGGGGAACGATATTAAATATTTCAAATCATTCAAGGTTGAATCGAGCTGTGGAGAATACTTTTTTTCACTTTTGGATTATTGAAAGATTACAAGTTTTATGTAATGTTTCTTATTCGATCAATTTGTAAGACAAGATTTAAGTTGATGCGCTTAAAATTAATCAACAGAAATTTGCAGTGAGTTCAGTTTTCAGTTTCCAATTATTAATGATGTTCTTTCCTTTACTTAAATTCTTTGCTGACGTAATTCCACTGCGGACTGTCATTTAGTTTTATTTACATCAGAAATCAAGAAATCTTAGAATAGATGAAATTATTTAGCAGTTTCACTGTTGTCGGAATCGTTCAGTTATAATAATGTAAAAAGCAGTTCGATTACAATTAGTTTATGACATTTTTAAAAAAAATATGTAAACTATCTAATTTGCTTGAAAGACAAAATTTTCAAGATTTTAAAAAATAAAATTCGAAACTGTCATCTAAAATATTTTAACATTATCATGAGAATTCCACTTCAGTGATGTTCTAATGTTCAAATGATATAAAAGTGGATCTTCAGTCGGATAAAAATTAACTGGGAATTTTTTTGATACTTTGTCATGGGGATGTGACTTAGCTTGGGTTATTTGGGTTCAAGTTAGCTGAAATAGGTCAACTCAAAATTACGTGTCATAGGCATAGAGTCCAAGATAACGAGCCTTGGTGACGTCAGAGTTAACTGGTATAAATGACGTGGCATGCAGTTAACTAACATAAATTGAGGCCCAAGTTCTTGCGGACGTTGTCACCAACGTGTTACTCCGCTATGAAGATGTGTTTCTTCTTTGTGGGTTTCCTCTGGAATGGGCTTTTGTCTACAGCGTTCGTCTTCAAGATCTCAGCCGCTTTCTTGGCCATTTGTAGCGTTGAGAGGGCATCGTACCTAAATAATAGACGTATCTAAATAATAGACGTATCTAAATAATAGACGTATCTAAATAATAGACGTATCTAAATAATAGACGTATCTAAATAATAGACCGATCTAAATAATAGACCTGTCTAAATAATACACGTATCTAAATAACAGACGCAGTAGGCGGTGAGACTGAGACTTTGTCAGAGTTATTTTATATCTTATCTTATCGCATAATATCGTATTTGGAATAATTATTTTATTTTTTTCACTTGACCTCATTTACAAAGAAATAATAGTGTCGGGAGATTAGTTTAATGGTGTATTATGTACCAGAGGTTCAAAGTAATACCCCCGCTGCCCCGGAACCTGAATGGTAAGTAAGTTTTACCTCGACAATTTTCATAGCATATACAATAGGACTGCTATAAAACTTTGATATAAAATACAAGATACTCAAAGGAAGTTTGTGATCAAAACAATTAATTAAAGCCTTATTAGAAGACTATACACTAGTTGATGTGTAGGCTAATGCCTTCGTCAGTACAAATAACTTAACACAAGTATTTAAATTAAATTACATTACACAATACATGCTATACCATAGGGAAAATACTAATTAAGTAAAGATAGACAATTACTTTTTAAATATAAAGGATATAAGAAGAGGAAGGAAGTGTCGAAAGTTGCAGTCAAAATTCCTTTTAGAAAAATTCACGTTAACCCAACGTATCCTGCATGTGGAAGAAAATCAGCAGTCCCGAGCCTGCGCTCTTCATGGGGCTTCCCGGAAAACCCCCTCAGCTCTCTGGCCCCCTAAGGGACGT
>MUZC01001712.1:199434-245496 GCA_002072015.1 Radix auricularia
CTAACTGGAGTATGTCCTTCCACCCAGAAAAATGTCAACTGCTAAGAGTAACAAAGAAAAAGAAACAAATAAATTCAAAATATTTCATTCATGGAAAAGAACTAACCCAAACTAAAGATGCGAAATACTTAGGAGTCATAATAAATGAGAAACTATCTTGGAATCCCCATGTCAATGAAGTTATTAAAAAATCAAACAAAACCTTAGACTTTATAAAAAGAAACTTTTACAAATGTAACAAAGATATAAAACTAAAATGCTACCTCACCCTGGTGAGACCTATACTAGAATATGCATCTTCTGTATGGGACCCATCCACCAAAGAAAATATTGATAAGTTAGAACAAATCCAAAAAAGAGCTGCCAGATTCATTACTGGAGAATATTCAAAACTGACAAGAGTAACACCGTTAGTTAAATCATTAAACCTTGAAACACTAGAGGATAGAAGAACCAAGAGTAAATTAGTAATTATACATAAGGCAATTAATTCTAATTTAGAAATACAACACAAAGATAACCTAATACAACCCTCAAATAGGCATAAAGTTAAAAACACCTTCCTTATTCCATATGCAAGAACAAACACATACAAGTTTTCTTTCTTTCCGTCCGGTATTCGGGCGTGGAATGGGTTGCCTGAAGAAACCAGGAAAGCCTCCACTTTATCATCTTTTAAAACTCTAGTAAGAATACAGGACTAAACACAAACCATAGAAATACGTAGGACGCAATAATCTTCTGTACAGAAGGAGCGTCTGTAACATATAAGATAAGATAAGATGAAAGATAAAGCTTACGTTAAAAAAAGACTTTTTGCTAGAATAATGCAATATTATGGTACGTATTTTGGTTAAAACTGTAGAGTTGTCTATTGGTGCAAGTTTGCGTGTGTGTGTGTGTGGGAGGGAGGGTCTATGTGCGTATGTGTGTGTGATTTGGTTATTTCTATGTCTGCTAATGTTGCGCCTCTAACATGACAACCAGTATTTATCTTCTTAAACAACTCATATTTGTTTGAGTTTACGTCTCATAATTGTTTTCTTTATTGTAGTATATTATCGGGAAAATTATATTGCAAGCTGGTGTGGTTTTTTGATAAATCAGTTAACTTTATGCAGGCAAATAACAACATTAAATCCCTAAAAAATATATATATAAATAGAAAGAATTACGGACACTACGACCCCTGACTGCTCGACCCTGCCAGTTCGACCCCGGACAATTCGACCCCGGGCTATTTGACCCCCCCCCCGGACAGTTCGACCACAGGACGTTTTGACCCTACTAAAGTAAACCGGCAGGGTACATTTTCAGGTGTTTCTTTAAAACTAATTAACTCATATATACCTTATTTTAGCAACAATATTCACATAATTAATATCTCGCCCTTCTTAGCTTAGAAGTAGAAACAATGTTTTGGCGAGCTTTTCCCATGAAAAAAGTAATCTTAAAACATGTATTTTACTCTAAGACCTAACGAATGATGAAACATCCATTTTTAAAAATTGGGTACATTTCTCGAATAATGCAGTTGCATGACATACGCTTCGGGTAAAAACTGTTCTTTAAGATGTAAATATATCAAGTGTAAAGAAATATCCTGGGTAATACGAATTATATTGTCGGGAATTTAGGGCGGTTTGGGCGCTAGAGTATGTTTGGTCTTTGAGGTGCCGCGGGACTAACGGGCGAGTCCAGAAGACCAGAGGTGCGAACTTGGGAATCAAAGGACATAGGAACCGCGAACGAGGCTTTGAAGACGAAAACTGACCAGGCGGGCAAATAATCTAGCCCGGTAGTCAGGTAGGGCAGACTGAGATACTCGGCCGTACGGTAGATGAAAGGAGCCGACGAGGAAAGGGGGGGGGGATTACTGACCATGACGGGGTACGTCAAACCCACCTACCCCCGTCTTATCTAAGGGGAGGTACAATTTGATTGACAGTTGACCTTCGGACAGTGAGAGTCGGAGGGGGCGGAGTCTGAGAGAATAAGAACGACATTTGTTATTCTGGTAGAGTATATACCATGCGTTATTAAAAGGGTTCGAGCATGGTGAAAGAAAGCAATCAAACGATCTGAAAGGGAGGATGTGGTTGAGCAGGCCAGGGCCCTACATGGGCTGTAGATGGAAGGATGTGGTGGAGCAAGCCAGGGCCCTAAATGGGCTGTAGAGCCACGGATGATAATGATGATGCTATATTAAAGCAGAAATAGCAAAATTGATGGGTAATATTTAAATTAATAATATTTTTATTTTCCTCGACACACATATTGCTGTTTTTATTAAGAACGGGTTTGATTTATAACTACCCTAATTTCCAGATACGTTTACATTCATTTTTAAGGAGAATTTGAGACCCAAAATCAAAAAAAGTTATTCTTATTGTGCCTACCCCGTAGCGTAGCACGGGTATTTTGCTCGTTATCTATATATATATAAGACGCATTTGTTGTCTGTCTGTCTGTCTGTCTGTCTGTTCCCTAATAACTCAAAATATAGACAACACAGTAAAGTGAAATTTGGTAACAGACAAAAATTTATTTAAATTACCTCTTTCTGAGGGCTGGGGGCCAAAATGTAGTTTTTTCCCTAATATGAACTATATATAAAAACTAAAAATCACTAATTATCCTATTTTACGCATAGTTAGAAGCATGAAACTTTGGCAAGTTTTTAAGTATGCTACCCCGACGATATTTTGCGAGAAAGAATTTTAAACTTCCCACTCAGAGGAGCCGGGGGCCAAAATGTAGTGGTTTTTTTTTTACTAATATACGCTATTTAAATACTGAAAAACACCCGTTCTACTATTTCCCGTGTAGATAGAAGAATGAAACATTGGGAAGTTGTTAAGTACACTCTTCTTACGCTAATTATCGAAAAAGAATTTTAAAATTCCCACTCATTGGGGGCCGGGGCCAAAATGTGGTTTTTTTTTAATATTAAAAACAAACTCATCACTAATTCTCCAATGTACCGTGTCGTAAAAACATGAAACTTTTGGAAATTATTGAGCAGCCTCTCCTGGCAATAATGGCAAAAAAAAAATTCTCACTTATGTGGTGCCGGGGGCCCAAATGTACTTTTTCTTAAGTGGGCTATATATTAACAAAATGCAGACATCGAAATATAATCACGTCTCAAGAAAGATCAGGTTTCTAAATAGGTGGAAGCATGAAATTTAAATAAATTGTTGTGTACACCCCCTCAGTGGATCAGGTGAAAAAATATTTAAATTATCACTTACTGGGAGCCGGGGGCCCAAATGTAGTGGTTTTTTTTTTAAACTAATATACGCTATATAAATACTGAAATCCCCCATTCGACTATTTCCCGTGTAGGTAGAAGAATGAAACTTTGGGAAGTTGTTAAGTACACTCTCCTAACGCTAATTTGCAAAAGAGAATTTTAAAATTCCCACTCATTGGGGGCCGGGGGCCCAAAATGTAGTTTTTTTCTTATATTAAAAACTCACTCATCGCTAATTCTCAAATTTACAGTGTAGGTAAAACCATAAAACTTTTGGAAATTAATGAGCATACTCTCCTGACAATAATGGCAATCGTTCCATAAATTCCCACTCATGGGGGCCGGGGGCCCGAAAACGTTTCCCCCCCCCCCCCCGTTATTTGAGGTATATAAAATTGAAAATAACTAATTCTTCTATTTCCCGAGTACGTAGAAGCTTGAAGGTAGAAGAATGAAACTTTGGGAAGTTGTAAAGTACACTCTAAGACGCTAATTTGCAAAAAATAATTATAAAACTCCCACTCTTGGGGGCTAGGGGTCCAAATGTAGTTTTTTCTTATATTAAAAACTGTCTTTGGATGTTATTGAGCAAACCCTCCCAACAAAAATGGAGAAAAAGTCTTTTAAAATTCTCACTTAGGGTGGGGCTGGTGTGCCCAAATGTATTCTTTTCCTTAAATGAGGTGTATTTCAAATCTCCAGTGGTAACAGATGAAAATATATTTAAATTATCTCTCTAAGGGTGCCGGGGCCCAATGTAGTTTTCTTCTTTATATGAGCGATATAAAAAGTGAAATTCACTAACTCTCCTATTTCCCGTTTAGGTAAAAGCATGATACTTTGGGAAGTTGAGCAATACAAATGCGAAATGCCAAAGCCCAAATGTATTTGTTCTGATATAAAAACAGACTCATCACGCATTCTCTAATTTTTGGTGATGGTAGAAGCATAACAGTTTGGAAATTTGTTGAGAAGGCGCTCACGACGTAAATTAACTAAGAAAATTGTTTAAACACCAGCTCATGTTGGGCCAACGTTTATAAAATTTAAAAACCACTAATTCTCCTATGTCCGAGTAGGTATAAGCATGAAATTTTCGAAAGTTGTTGAGTACACTTCTGCGATGGTAACAGGCGAAAAAATATTTATAACACTTATTGGGAGCCTGGTGCCCAAATATAGTGTGTTTTTTTTACTCGCATATAAGCTCTATAAAAATTGAAAATCTTTAATTTTACTATTTGGAATAATGGGAATTCGGAAAGTTGTTAATTACACTACCACGATGGTGCAGTCTTAACTGGTGTGCCAGAGTCTTGGGATTGCTGGTATAGAATTGCAGACACTATGCTTTTCTGATAGGCAATTGTATTTGGCCTGCTTTAAGAAAAATGTACCCTTTTATTTCATGCAAATAAACAAAATAGTAGGCTTCTACAGAAAAACTTAGAAAAGCCGGGTACTTGCCGGGTACTTGCTTCTATTTATAATAATAAACACTTGGGACTATGGCGGATTAAGGGGGGGGGGCTGAACGGGCTAAAGCTAGGGGCCCCCGAGATTTGGGGGCCCCCAAACTTTTTATATTTTATAATAAAAGTGTACAAATGTTTGCACGAACCCTTGGAAATATAAATAAAATAAATTAATAAATATTTTCTCTACAACTGGATTTAGTTGCCTCCCTAGAGAACATAGTTTAAATTATTGTTTATATCTTTAAAATTTCTCCCCGGTGATGAGCTCCGCTGGCCGTGTGGAGAGAGTAATGGCTTGTGATGCAAGCGGTACCGGATTCGATTCCCAGCAGTGTCATTAAAAGTTTTTGTTTTCACACTCAATTGTAACATACCGGCGAACACTTCAAACAGTTACTTCTTCGTGTTCGTTTTTTTTTCATTATTAATATTTAGTTACAGTCTTATATTAGCTGTTAACAATCATTTTAAGGGACGCTGGCTGGATAGGGCCCCCATTTGATTGCAGCCCGGGGCCCCGTGCAGTCTTAATCCGCCCCTGACTTGGTATAAAAAGATTATCTTTATGTTTTTGTTAATCATCATACAATTTCTATACATCTGTATTACTTTTATATTTTAAAAATTAATTAGAAATTTTTATCCAAATGCCTAAACTTTAATGGGTTATTGTTATCACTAGCTATGCTTTAAAAATGTATTCTGAAATTTTAAACAATTTCATAGTTAAATATTAAGTTAAACTAAAACTTGTAATATGTTGATTTCAAATCCTGATTTTTTTTTTAAAATATAAAATTGTAATTGTAATAAGCTTGAAATATATTTTTTTTACAACTCATTTGACCTTTATGAAACATGCCTTGAGATACAACTTAGAAATGAGACTTAGCAATATTTTTCATTTTCAATATGCAGTTTGTTTTCCAACGTATGCATAACTTAGTTGTGTTTTTTTTTCTCTTGCTTTTAAAAGCAAAATTTAGAGAATATTGTTATTTTTTAAAATGTCTTTAAGACAGGGGAAAGTAACTCAATCAAACAAACAAAATGCCAATAGCCTGTTTTTGTTTCTTCCCTTGAAATTTTCAGTATAATGACGTCATACATCTTTATTTTTAGATTTAATCAAAATTATCAATCAATTAATCGGTAAACTTTCAAAATTTAACAACTAAATTTATATTAATTGATAACAGCCCTACTTTTAAGTAAACAGAATACTTAATAATACTTTCCATGTTTCTCTGTTGTCCTATTGATATGGGAAGTTTTCAGAACACCCTCGGGGGCTAATTATCCGCAACAGGATTTGACTAATTCCTCGTTTCAGTCAACTGGTGATTGCACCCTCCAGCCAAATATGGAGCTGTAGATAGGTCTATAAACCTACGGCTTAAGTCAGTGGTCTTAAATTACACCAGAAACAAGGCCAGACCATGAGCTTTTAATTACCGGTACGTGTTGAGGTGGGGGGTTGGTGATGGGTGGTGGTGGGGCCACTTTGGTATAAATGTGAGAGTCCCTCGGTGTGATGGTTCAGATCCTAGCCCCATCGTCACAGAAATACGCGTCATTCCATCACAGTAGCTACAGTAAGTGATCCACTGAGTTCAATCTCTAATTATAATTATCTGTTGTTTGTGACTCATTTGTTCTTTAACATTTATCGGAAAATTCTCACTAGATCTATAGATTGATTAAACATGTATAAATTTATTTTTTTAAGTCCTTTATATTGACTCGTAGCGTTTGGTTGATTGTTTAGTGCCTTGAGTGCCTAAAAAAACTTTGGATAGATTTAACCCACTTCCTCGTATGCTTGCAAGCTGAAATTGTGCAGGCAGGCTCTCAGCGATGAAAAAAAAAAGATCTATCAAAATTTCAGATCGATCGAAATTACCGTAATTAAATTAATTAATTTTTCGATTATCTCTATTTATCTCTATGTAGCATGTTTATTTTTGTGCCAGAGTGTCGTGGTGTGTATTATATTGAATGACCTTTTTTTAAAAAAAAATACTTTCCTGTTGCGCCGTGTGTTGTCTATTATATTTATGATACTTTCTAAAAATATATTCCCGATCTGTAAATGTAAATGCTAGTAATTGCTAATCTGTCTCGCGGTGCGCATTATATTAAACATATTTTTATATCTCTCTTCTCGTGATCAAATCGGGTTGAAATTTAGTAGGAAGACTGTGGTAGTTTTTTTTTTTAGTTTTTTTTTTATAGTTTTTTTTTTTTAATTTTACTATAAATCCTTTATATATATATGAGACATAACAACAATTTTGTAATTTTGGATTTTCGTTCGATGGGTATTATAATGAACATACTTTTTGTTATGTCTCGAAAATAAAGGATTAGTAGTAAAAAGCTTTTTTTATGGAATTTTTTAAAAATTATATTCCAATAAAATGCATGGTCAGATTACCTACCGTCAACTACAAAGCATAAACAGTACGTATAAACAGGAGTAAATTGTTTCATCTAATCTATACACAATTTTAGTGAAGTCAAAGAATGATTAAATGTAGATCTAAGTATTATGAATGTGTTTTTAAAGGTTCCCACTCGCCACTTCTTTTAGATGTCTTAAATATTTAATTTTAAAAATAATAAGTTCGTTTTTAATTTAGTGGACATTTTCAGGCGTAATGTTTTGTTTAAAATCTGGATGGTATTTTATTTTCGCTATTGCTGTGTTACGTCAAACAAATTTGAGAGTCATGAAAATTCCGCGACTTAACCGATTTCGCGAAATAATGAATCGCTACTAAACGCAAACTTTAATATGCTTTATAAAGTTATAATTCATCGAAATTAATCTATATTTTATTTTGGGGGATTAATCGAATATTTCTTATCGGTTAAAACTAAAACGTAAAATTAAATGCACTTTAAAATAAAGAGAAATCTCATGCAACTTTAGGCCCACAAACTCTAGGCATAATTATATTTTATCTTAAGTAAAGAAACATTACTGCAACAAATATTTTGTAAATCCCTTTTGATTACGACTAACTGTGTAAGCCATTCTACGACTAACTGTGTAAACCATTCTACGACTAACTGTGTAAGCCATTCTACGACTAACTGTGTAAGCCACTCAACGACTAACTGTGTAAGCCATTTTACGACTAACTGTGTAAGCCACTCAACGACTAAGTGTGTAAGCCATTTTACGACTAACTGTGTAAGCCATTCTACGACTAACTGTGTAAGTCACTCAACGACTGACTGTGAAAGCCATTCTACGACTAACGGTGTAAGCCACTCAACGACTAACTGTGTAAGCCATTACACGACTGTGTATGCCACTCTACGACTAACTGTGTAAGCCATTACACGACTGTGTATGCCACTCTACGACTGTGTAAGCCATTCTACGACTAACTGTGTGAGCCATTATACGACTGTGTAACCCATTCATGTACCTCACATGTTTACTCTTCCAGCTATCCTCCCAAGCATGGCCCACCTCACTTGCTTCTTCCTCCTGGCTTGTCTCATCGCTGCCACCATGGCTGGTGGATTTCCACTGCCAGGGGTCTATGGACTAGGATACGGCGGATTAGGAGGCTTCGGAGACTTTGGAGGCTTTGGTGGATTGTATGGAGGATTGTACGGTGGATTGTATGGCGGTGGATTGTATGGCGGAGGATTGTACGGCGGAGGATTGTACGGTGGAAATGGCCTTGGCTATGGTTACGGTGGACTTTACTACTAAATGACAATTATCAGATTTTGATATCACATTTATATTATGAAAGACAAATCAAGACCCATATTAAACATGAAATCTGTAGTCAAGAAACACTTTAAAAAGTCAACGCTGGCAGTGTTCTGAATGTTGACGAGTTTGAATGAAAGTAAATTGATTTCAACAAATGTTTGTATGTTGTATTTTTTAGGATTAAGTTCCTTCAAATTATACAAAAAATATCGCCACACATTTCTATTTTGTTTGTTTGTTGAAATGTAAGATTTGAGTTTTTAAACTTTAAGCTTTGTTTTACGTAATGAATATCAGAGTATAGGTTAGGACTATATAATCCTATCTTACTTGTCTTGTATTATCTATCTCAACAATGATTTCAACTGCCGGTTATATTGTAGGTTTGATTTAGTTATTGTTATTATGTATTTGTTTATTAAAGTTATTACCTCAATATCTCGTTCTCTTGTTATGTTTATGATTTTATTAATACCATTATTTATGGTGGTCGGACACTTGGACCCCGGACGATTCGACCCCGGACGGTTCGACCCTGCCAGTTCGACGCCAGGACGTTTCGACGCCAGGTCGTTTCGACCCCGGTCGGTTCAACCCCGGACGGTTCGACCCCGGACGATTCGACCCCGGTCGATTCGACCCCGGACAGTTCGACCCCAGGACGTTTCGACCCTAGGGTGTTTCGACCCCGGACGATTCGACCCCTTTCTTTTTAAAGCGTGAAATGTTTTGGTTTTTAAAAATCCATTTTTAATCCTTTTTTAAATTAAAAAATAATTAGTTTAAGTTTAATATTATCTCTTTAAAAATAAAAACAGTATGAAATAGTTATTTTTAACGTTTATTTTATGATAGTATGATTGAACAAATAATATAGTTTTATATTAATATCTCTTAAAAATTAAAAATAGAATGAGATATTATTTTTAATTAGTAATATAAAATAGTGCAATATATAAAATAAAATAGTCTAATTTATATTAATAGCTCTTAAAAATTAAAAATGGAATGATATATTTTTGATAATTAAAATAGTACAATATATAAAAGTCTAATATATATTATGTTTCTTTTGTACGTTAACACCTATAGACTTGCCTGGCAGAAAAACTGTTTTTAATAAGACGTACAAAGTTATCTAACGTAAATAAATTTCAATATAAATATGCCGCATAGCAGACAAAAGCATTCAAGCTGCTGGGCCCTTGTGACCTGACTGAACGTTACGTATTGATATTTATCCTCTATTTGAATGTTCAGTTTACCATTGTTTTACTGGAAGCATGCCGTTGTAAAATGAGGTGCATGGGTGGTGATAAGTTTGTATTATAAAGCGGTCATGGTGGCAAAAATAATGCGGCATTTGAAAGGGTACCAGGGCAGCTTTTACAACAATATTGACAGCACCCTAGACGAAACGTCTTGATTTCGTACTGTCCGGTGGTTATATAATGAACGACTAGTTACGAAGACGAGACTAAGCGACGACCACAGAACTTGATGTGCTGGCAAGGGTTATTGAGAAGGTAAATAAAGGGAGTATGGGCAGAGATACTGTAGGTGATTGCCCACATTGCCTTTTTTTATTGTCCAATTACATCGGATCGGGGTTGTGGTGGAATCGGTCTTTTTACCTCAGACCGATAGCGTATTGATCACAATCATGATTTTGCTTTGAATGTTGACTGGTAATCAGTGTATATATTTTTTTTCCAAAATGTCGTAAATTTAACGTTCAGAATAACTTTTTCAGACTGTGTTTAAAATGTAAAAATAAAATAAAAACAAATAATTGGTTGAAGCACCCTACTGTTTTAATATATATTAGACTTTTATATATTGTACTATTTTAAATTAATTATTAAAAATATCTCATTATATTATTATTTTTAAGAGCTATTAATATAAATTAGACTATTTTATTTTATACATTGTACTATTTTTAATTATTAAAAATAACATATCATTCTATTTTTAATTTTTAAGACATATTAATATAAAACTATATTATTTGTTCAATCATACTATCATTTTAAAAAACCGTGTAAAATAACTATTTCCTACTGTTTTTATTTTTAAAGAGATAATATTAAACTTAAACTATTTATTTTTCATTAAAAAAGAATTAAAAATGAATTTTTAAAAACCAAAACATTTCACGCCTTAAAGAGAAAGGGGTCGAATCGTCCGGGGTCGAAACACCCTAGGGTCGAAACGTCCTGGCGTCGAACTGTCCGGGGTCGAATCGACCAAGGTCGAATCGTCCGGGGTCGAACTGTCCGTGGTCGAACCGACCGGGGTCGAAACGTCCTGGCGTCGAAACGTCCTGGCGTCGAACTGGCAGGGTCGAACCGTCCGGGGTCGAATCGTCCGGGGTCGAAGTGTCCGTAATTCATTATTTATATTTTAATCATGAATGATAGCAGGAGAAAGATCCAATTTCTTAGTTTAGTTCGCACAGTTCAAATTTATGAGCGTATTGCTTGGGAGCCCCATCAAAATTAGGGAGGGACAAAGGTGTCAGGGGGTTTGGTACCCACTACCCAATGTTTAGCTCATAGTGTCATACAGTGGGTAACTCATAATGTCACCACCTAACGACTTAATCCATAGACCTCCTACGAGTCTGGCTGGGCAAAATAACGGGAACATGCAGAATTTTACTTTTCAGTGTCACCCTCATTCATGGTGTCACCCGGTGTGGTCTACACTCCACGAACCCCACTAGCGACTCCTCAGGGGAGGGAGAATTCTATATTCATGTGTTTGTTTGCTTTTGGTGAGGTAACAAGCTATTATTTGAGATTGCCCTGTCTTCGTAATAACTATTTTTGTGGTACTTTTTAGGGTTACAGATATTTGGATGTATTTCCCAGTTGAATCTTTATTGTTGGTTTCGTGTGGAGGTTCTATGCAATACAGATTCACCTATCTATAACAAAGATTTGTATTACTAAAAAAGAAACGTATAAACACCACTACACCACTTATTCACCTCAATCTCGTCCCACACACTCTTGTCACCGCTGGTGGTGTTACTGGCCTCTCGGCGTGAGCGGGAAAGAATGACGTCAACAGGCGATATCTTGACGTCATTATCAGCTGCCAGCCAGGGGATCGCGGCCACGGCAGACATAAGCTGACGTCCTGGCTGTGACACAGGTTCATGATCGTCCACAGATTTCAAGGCATTGCACAACCCTGGGGAGACAGAGAGAAAAAAAACGTGGTGGTAAGGCATGGGTCAGTGGTTCACGGTCAGCTGTTTTGGGCTGTTTGTCGTATGATCAGGTTATTGGTTGTCTTTAACAGAGCAGTGCTGTTCAAACTGCAGACCGGGGGTCGCACACGGACCGCCAGCAACTTTTATCTAGCTCTCTAGAACACTCTTGATTTGACATTTTTTCTCAGTTTGTCATGATTATTGTTATCGCGTGCTTAGGCTGGTAATATTTTGTTATCATAATTTTCTTAAGTTTAATTTGAAATAAATTTAGTGTGAACAATCTTGAACTTCGTATAGCAAACGATTCTAAAATGTGGAATTTTAGGTTTTACTCTGGAGAATTTTTAATTATCGTATCTTAGAGTTAGGTAGAGCCAACAAATTTCCTGTCTTCAATTAAATTGTAACATAAATATGTTTATGAGCAGGCGAAGATTTTTTTAATGAATTAATTATATTTTTTATGTTGTCCAATACACACATACACATTTAAACGGGCTTCTTATTATTAATATAAACTAGCTAACAACATACTTGTTTCAAGATATCCGAAGGTAACGAGTTCCAGGAATTTGAAACAAGTAATAAAAACTTCAATTTACTCCTGTTTATACGTACTTTTTATGCTTTGTAGTTGACGGTAGGTAAACTGACCATTCCCAACAAAGAATTTCAGATATTTATATTCAAGGAAAATAATTTAAATTTCATTAAACGTTATTTCAAATGAGTAATTCTGAAACTGAACAATATATGACGTCATTAACTTTCATATTAGATTAAATTAATAGTAATTTCAAATCAACAGTTCTGAAAGTAAACAAAAGAATTGCTGTCTGCAAATCGCTGTTAAAATTACGGGAGTGGAACGAAATGAAATTTTTCAGAAATTCATTCTCCAACATTGTTCTAAATATTATGAGCTATCGATATGCTTTTGTTTCAACCCGAAAGATGGCTAGAAATAAACAATATAATGTTTCGTTTTTTTCGTGTTTTGTTATTTCCCAGAAAATCAAATAAACTTTTACTGTATTTATTTTTGGCCCGTGCACATCATTGAGACCTCCTTAGCATATTACAAAAGATTCGAACCCTCTATCTGGTATTGTTCAGGAGGAGTTGCTGTTCAAAGCTCGAACAAACTGGCCAGACTTTTCAAGTATATAAACGCAATTTTTCCCAAAGTGAAATTGCGTCAGGCTTATCAATAGAAAATTCTTTTACTATTTTAAGCTATCACATTAGGTGCAATGATGTTGGAAGTAGTATGGATGTGGTAAATTTGACTGAAGCGTTCATTGTAAGACAATGTAATTGTATAGCAGCCTGTGAGTTTACATTCATCGACTTCACAATAGGTGTAAACACGCCTGTAATATTCCCAGTCTATAATTTATATAATTGTACTGCTCGCCAGCTATCGAGATTTTACAGTTTACTACAACTGTTTACATCTGTGGAGTCGGCCAATCGCCCTCTATTGATACACGGTCAACGTTACCCACGGGGCTAGTGTTTGAACATCATAGCTAGAGAATACATGTATAGAGTTGTGTAACATAACAATAGACTGTTGAATAGACTAGAGAGTTAGTGTTGTTCGTGTACAGTACACTTGTGCCATAACGATCAGCCGCAGGCTAAGTGTAGTTGTCCTATGTTATCGGTTATTTGCGGTATGTTCTATCACACGATTTGTTGGTAATGTTAGTCGTACCTTGCAAGAGGTGATTTATTATCAGTCGTAGGTTTTGCTATTGGTCTTTTATTGGTATATCATGTAGTCGTCGAAGGTCTAGATCAAACATTTACAAACTTACAATATAGAAAGGAGAGTCAAAATATTCAAATGATAGAAAATTAACGATGAGAATTTTTATTTCTTGTTTCGTCTTCAAATTGTACTATTTCAGACATTTCTGATCGAATAGTTCAGTTTCATTTTTGTGACACATGGTCTAAGAAGTTTTTTCCTTATTTCTCAAGAGTTGAAGAATTAGTAATACTTTAAATAAGTCGACATCAAGTCATTATCCCCTGAGGTCGTTTAGTTTAAAATCAGGTTTCATGCTCGTTGAAATGTGAATCAATGCTCAAAATGGGCTAATGCATTGTCAAATATTGATCTCTTCAGGGGTCTCCAAACTACGGCCCGCGGGCCAGATACGACCCATGAGACCTTTCAATTTCCCCCAAAAATATCTTATTTTTACCAGTAGTTTATCACAAGAGTGTTTGTAGTCGGCCCCCAAACTGCTGTTTGACAGTTAATGCGGCCCTCCGCTAGAAAAGTTTGGAGACCCCTGTCTTAGATCAATAGCTTTAGGATATGGGAGGACTTGAAAGTAAGCTCCACACTGAGTGCCTGACATATAAATCAGTTGAGGTAGTAAGGATACCATGAGCCGCTCAGTCCAGTCGACTAAAAACCTCAGACCCTCAGATAGACAAAGGGATTTTTTTAAACGTTTTTTATTCCGTGTGTAAGGATAAACACATACAAATTCTCTTTGATTTTGTCCGGAATTGGGACGTGGCATGGGTTGCCTGATGAAACCGGGAAAGCCAACATTCTTTTCAATATTTAAAACTCTATTAAAATTAGACAAGTCAAGACTAGACAAAAAACCATGGATAAGCATAGGGCGCAATCATCTTATGTATAGAAGGAGCGTCTGTAAATAAGATTAGATAACTAAACCTTGGCTCAGAGGAAAAAGATAGTCGACGGTATCAATTGTTTATTTAGTCGATGGTATCAATTGTTTATTTAGTCGATGGTATCAATTGTTTATATAGTCGACGGTATCAATTGTTTATTTAGTCGATGGTATCAATTGTTTATTTAGTCGATGGTATCAATTGTTTATTTAGTCGATGGTATCAATTGTTTATATAGTCGATGGTATCAATTGTTTATTTAGTCGATGGTATCAATTGTTTATATAGTCGATGGTATCAATTGTTTATATAGTCGACGGTATCAATTGTTTATATAGTCGACGGTATCAATTGTTTATATAGTCGACGGTATCAATTGTTTATTTCATTAATTTATTTTACAAATTTAATTGTGTGTATATGTATCTCAAACGCCTTTTTTCCATCATGCTAATGACTAATTTATAACTAGGGTACCATTAAAATTTTCTCCAAAGCCAAAAAATACCTGACAATACCTATAAAATATTGAGATGAGTGTTCAGTGTTTACTCTGGTCCGCCAGTAAAGACATATAAACACGGGTGACCGTCTTCTGACCTGCTGTTCGTTTGTCTTGTAACCCTTATCTCTAGTCGCACGTTTCGATCAGTCATACGAATGCCGTCGATATCCAAGCTCCTGGATGATCGGCAAGATATCGGTCGTGATAAAAGGGGCCAATCGGCTTATTGGTTTCACCCAGTTCCTAGACAAGTGCGTGCACATTGGAGGACCAACATAACAGGCATGCCAACTGGTGGAAGGCTTCGGGGGAAGTGACGTCATTCATGGATATCGCCATTGTCAGCAATCCAATAATGGAAGGCGATCCTGATGTTTACATCCATGACACGTCAATCAATGACTGGGACGAGCGTCAGTAAACAAAGTATACAACAGTAATACATTGTGTAATCTGTCAAGTAAACGTATAGAATACATTGTGTAATCTGCCAAATTAACTTCGTGATGACACTGTGTAATCTGTCAAGTAAACTGCTAGAATACATTGTGTAATCTGTCATGTAAACTACTAGAATACATTGTGTAATATGTCATGTAAGCTGCTAGAATACATTGTGTAATATGTCATGTAAACTGCTATAATTCATTGTGTAATCTGTCATGTAAACTGCAAGAACACATTTTGTAATATGACATGTAAAACTGCTAGAATACATTGTGTAATCTGTCATGTAAACTTCTAGAATACATTGTGTAATCTGTCATGTAAACTTCTAGAATACATTGTGTAATCTGTCATGTAAACTGCTAGAATACATTTTTTAATCTGTCAAATTATCTTCTCGATGACATTGTGTAATCTGTCAAGTAAACTTCTAAAATACATTGTGAAATATCTCAAGTTAAATTTTTCGTATATAGTATTTTATATTATGTAATCTGTCAATTTACTCGAATATCTTATATAAATTTTCTATATACGCAATGTTAGAGTTAATCTTCCTAAACACATGTTGTTACTGCTTGTTACTGTTACTTTTTCTTTCAAACAATGCCAGTGTTAGGTTTCTATATACTTAGTGGTACAGTTTTATTATATCTTTACCTGTTTTTCCTGTTAGTTTCCTGTTTCTATACTAATAAAAGGGAAAGCCCTCACTGACTGACAGACAGACTGATTCATCACTAATTCTCCAACTTCCCGGGTAGGTAGAAGCATGAAACTTTGGGAAGTTGTTGAATACCCACAAACGACGAAAATTGGAGAAAAATAATTTTAAAAATCTCACTCATGTGGGCCCATTTTTTTTCCTAATATGGGCTCTGTAAAAATTGAAAATCACCAATTTTCCTATTTCTCGTGTAGGTAGAAGCATGAAACTTTGGGAATTGGTTGGGTACCCTCTCACTACAAAAATTGGCGCAAAATAATTTTAAAAATCTCGCGCATGTGGGGCTGGGGGCCCACAAACTTTTTTTTTACTTACATCACTGATTCTCCAAGTTCCCGTGTAAGTGGAAGCATGAAAATTTTGGAAGTTGTTGAATACCCAATAACGACGAAAATGGGAGAAAAAGACATTTAAAATCTCACTGATGTTGGGCCAAGGCCCAAAAAGATTTTTTCCTTATATGGGCTATACAAAAATTTAAAATCGCCAATTTTCCTAATTCCCGTGTAGGAAGAAGCATGAAATTTTGGGAAGTTGATGGGTACCTTCTCACTAGGAAAATTGGCAAAAAAAATATTTTTTTAAATCTCGCTTATATGTGGCCGGGGGCCCAAAAAGTTTTTTTCTTAATATGGGCTTTATAAAAAATTGAAAATCACCAATTTTCCTATTTCCCGTGTAGGTAGAAGCATGAAACTTTGGAAATTTTTAAAGTACATGCTTCCGACGATAATTGGAAAAATAAAATGTTAAGTTTCCCACCTATGGGGGCTGGGGACCCCAAAATAGTTTTTTTTCATTATATGAGGTATATAAAATTTGAAAATCACCAATTCTCCTATTTCTCGAGTAGGTAGACTCATGAAAAGTTGGGGAGTTGATAAATACACTTTCACGATGCTAGCAGGTGAAATCATATTTAAAATAATCCTTACTGGAGGGCCAGGGGCCAAAATTTAAAAAAGTTAAAATCACTAATTCTCACAATCCCCATGTATGTAGGAGCATGAAACTTTAGGAAGTTGATGAGTACAATCTCCCGATGATAATTGGCGTAGAATAATTTTGATAATCATAATTATGGGAACCGGGACCCCAAAAACTTTTCCCCCCTTATATGAGCTACAGTGGAACCCCTACATACGAAAGCTTCTGGTTACGAAAAATTCAGGGTACAAAAGGTTTTTCGAAGATTTTTATGCCCCAGAACACGAAAAAAAATTCAGGTTACGAAAATTTTTAATTTTACGAGATCTCAACTTAAAGTAATTTTTTCTTTCATTTTATAGTTTTCTATACGTAATGTTAAGTGTTAATTATTTCTGCCATTTTTTTACTCGTAAAGTTGTATGTGTTAATTGTGTAAATTACTAAACGTAGTCGGTCATTTTTTACGTTTTCTGCCTTATGCCATCCTCTCCCGCGACTTCGCTAACTGACATCGTCTCACTCAAAAGGTAAGTTTCATTTTCTTTTTTTGTTAATTAACTGTAACTTTTTTTTCAGGGTATCAATTCTTAATTTAGGTGTGTACGTACAGGTAGCAATACACCTGCACTGATCCAAAAGCTTTTACAGTTGTACCGTAACTTTTATACAGTATTAAAGAAAACGGACCATTTTCTTAGAGCTTGGAGGGGATAACTAGGCTATAAATACATTATTGAATAATCTCATGGTGGTTTCTGGAATGGATTAGGGAGTTTTTAACAGTTGGGTTCATTATTGAATGATAGAAATGGCTGCATTGTATGTTTATTACTACTGTTTAGCGTGTTTATGAAAAAAAAGGTGACTTTTGGTAAGCCCTGGAACGGATTAGGCTATTTACATGTAAAACGCGACCCAGGATACAAAAAATCAGGATACGAAACCGCATCCTGAACGGATTAATTTCGTATCCTGGGGCACCACTGTATATAAAAATTAAAAATCACTAATTCTTTTATTTCCCATATAGGTAAAAGCATGAAACTTTGGAAGTTTTTCGAGTACAAGCTCCCGACGAAAATTGGCAAAAAGAATGTTAGAACTCCCTCTAATTGGGAAAGGTGGCCCAAATATATTTTTTCATATATTAAAAACCGAATATCAATAATTCTTCAATTTTCCGTTTAGGTAGGAGCATGAAAGTTTGGGTAATTGTTAAGTACCCTCTCACGACGAATGTTTGTGTAAAGAATTTTGAAATACACACTTATGGGGGCCGGGACCCCAAAAAACGTTTTTTTAGCTTTATAAATATTGAAAATCAGTAATTCTCCTATTACCTGAGTAGGTAGACTCATGAAACGTTGGGGAATTAATAATTACACTTTCACGGTGGTAGCAGATGAAACTATGTTTAAAATATCTCTTACTGGGGGCCGGGGGGGGGGCGAAATGTAGTTTTTTTTTCCTAATTTAAACTATATAAAAACTGAAAATCACTAATTCTCCTATTTCCCAAATAGGCAAACGCATGAAACGTTGAGGGTTTGTTAAATACACTTCCACGATGTTAGCAGGTGAAAAATTATTTAAAATATTCCTTACTGGGGGCCAGGGGGCCCTAATGTATTTTTTCCTAACATTAACAATATAAATAGTAAAAATCACTAATTCTCCCATTCCCCATGTAGGTAGAAGCATAAAACTTTTGGAAGTTATTGGGTACCCTCTCACGACGAAAATTGGCGTAATATAATTTTAACATTTACACTCATTGGGGCCCGGGCCTCAAAAACGTGTGTTTTTTTAAATTAATATGTGCTATATACAAATTGAAAAGCACTATTTTTCTTATTTCCAAAATAGGTAAATGCATTAAACGTTGGGGGTTTGTTAAATACACTTCCACGACGGCAGCAGGTGAAATAATATTTAAAATATCCCTTGCTGGGCGCCGAGTGCCCAAATGTAGTTTTTTTTATGCACTCACTCATTCACTCATCACTAAATCTACAATTTCCCGCAGCAACCCGCGGGGAATTCGCTAGTACAATATAATAGTGTTAAGTTTTCACTGTACCTGCTGTTACTGTTTAGTTTCCTACATACAATATAATAGTGCTAAGTTTTCACTATATCTGCTGTTACTGTTAAGTTACCTGTATACAATATAATAGTGTTAAGTTTTCACTATACCTGCTGTTATTGTTAAGTAAGTGGTGATGAGTCCACTAAGGCCAAGACGAGGTTTCCAGCAGTAGGAATGAAATAATCCGTCCATATTTACGAGTCAGAGTGAGTTTCTGGAAATAGAACATGTAGACTGTAAGCGCTTTTATTGTGGACGATAGCCAATGGAATACCAAGAAAAGATTATACTTATCTTACCATGAAACTTAATGTTTCTTTTTTATTGTTTTTTGGTTCACATATTCAGAACTGATCAGACAAACTTGATTAGTTAAAGTACTAATGTTAGTAATTCAGGAGGATAGAATTACAAAGAGCAAAGTAGTAAAAATGCATAAGGTATTTAGTTCTAATTTACGCATACACTTAAACCTCTGTGTATGTCTTTAATCTGTTCAAGACAATAGGACTAGGACGTATACGAAACGTGTTTTTTCCATAAGAAAAAATCCCATGTATTTACTTATACATCTATTGACGTGGCTGTATAAAATAATTTAAACACTGCTTAATATTACAATACATAAAAAGTACTTGGACGATTTTATCCTGCTGTCCTATGTTATCAAAATCAAAAGAAATATTTCAACATGCTCTATTGTCCCTGATCTTGTTTTGTAATCGATTTCACCACCTTCCCAACATTTACCTATTATAATAAAGTTTTTGTTGTTCACAAACATGTAAATCGTTGATCTCCGCGTTCGGTGTGCTGCATCTAAGTCCCAGACAGGCGCTACATTTCATCATATGATAATCTCTTTTTTTAAACTACACGGTGATCCTAATCATTTTTTAGTTGCTTGTCTCCTCTCATTAACTTTTTTAGGACTCATTTTAAAAGTATTCACTGATAATTTACAAGAAAAAACACAAAATCCCGTGTTAATTTATTTATTGCGCGAGTTTTTCTCGCTGTATAGTATTGAAGCAACTGCCGAGCTAACACACATGGGTGTCGCGCGAAGTGTTGTGATATCTGAAAATAACGCATATACAATGTGTCATTGTGACGCAGAGTCGCCGTCCGTAAAGGACGTCATGCACCAGCGGGAGGTTGCACAGTTGTGACGAGGAGGAGTGGGGATGTTTAAGAACTGTGACCTGGCGTTAAAAACGTTAACCTTTAAATATACGTTCAACTTAAATATTTGATTGCCTACAATTTTCAAAGACATTTTAAATGGCTTCACGCGTGTTATGATATTTGAGTGCATCCTCATTAATAACAAACTCAAATGACAATAATGTCATTTGACGCTTGCTCATTGTCAAAAAGGAAATATTCGGCTTTTATTGGGGCGGGCGTGCTGTTTGACATCATGCATGAGGGGGGGGGCTAACTTTTTGTGAAGATGGGGGAGGGGGACATAGGTCAAAATTGTGTGCTTCACACAGGTTGTATTGGACTTATACCAAAGCAGACGTATACCAAAGCAGACGTATACCAAAGCAGACATATACCAAAGCAGACGTAAACCAAAGCAGACGTATACCAAAGCAGACTTATATCAAAGCAGACGTATACCAAAGCAGACGTATACCAAAGCAGACGTATACCAAAGCAGACGTATACCAAAGCAGACGTATAACAAAGCAGACGTATAACAAAGCAGACGTATACCAAAATACCGATGTACAACGCAAATATAATAACCGAATACAACACTCAGCTCGACGTTGAATCAGAAACGATCATGCTAGTATAAATACTCAAAAGGCTTACACTATCATAAAGACACTTTATTACCCATTCCATACTCTAAACGAAATGTACAGTATAACGTCACCCGTTAGCGACCCTGCATATTAGCGGATTTTGCTATAAAATAGTTGTGTTTTTTTCTTTATGCTGAATGGCTGCTGATGACATGACGTCACAATCATACTAAAAACTGCATCATAGTACGCGACTTTTCGGGATTCGCGTGAGACGTAACGTAAACTATATAGAACTCCTCCAACCCTTCTGACTTTCGAGCGTGGAATTTTTATTAGAACTAGTCCGCCACCATGTAGAAGTAATTGAGTGAAGAAACAAGACATCAATAGCTTTTGATCTTACAACTTCCTTAATCCACTCCACATGAAATCTTGAACCTTACATTTATAGCCAGCCATTCCCTATGAGTTCACCACCACGTAACATTTCACTTCGCATCACAAATCACGAGTTTGACTGTCAGTCAAGTCATCTCACATGCTCATACAAACACAACAACAACAACAACACGTCTCTCACAGAATGGCTTGACCAACAATCGAGGACATTGGCTAACAGAATAGTAATATTTTAAAACTGTAATTAAACTGCATAACTAGATAAAAGCCATAGCTAAGAGTAGGACGAAATAATGTATCAGGCAAGAGGATGAGATAACGGTTCATTGAGGGCTACTTTATTTACTTTGACACTGACGTTGTTTGGTCTTTTATTTATTTTATTTTTATTTTGTTTGTTTTTTGGTGTTTTTTTTTTTTTGGGAGGGGAACCCACTGAAATGAATGTCTCAGACGTTATTATAATCAACTAACCAACAATGGCGGATTTTTGGCCAAAAATTTCTTAATTAAACTCTTTACAGATATTTTTATACATACTAACTACAATAAGTTTTTAAAAAACAGAGAATTTTTTGTCGTTCTGTTGAAGACATTTGCCGAAATGTTAACATTTGTATTTTGTCTTGCATAAAATAAATTTAAAAAGATGTTTTACTTATAAATTTAAGTTACACAATTTACACATTCTATTTCCATTTCTTCTGGCCTTAAACATAAAATCAAACGATATTTAAATGCCGAAAATGTCTTTCTTTTTTGAAGACAGCTAAATATTTTATTTTATTTTCCGTCTATATTTTAAAAAAAAAAACCTGTTACCCAAGAACCATGTAATCTAATGTAACGCTATCATTTTGAAAGGTTATTTTTTTATTGTTTATTGTTTATCATTTAATAAAACTCCAGTTTAAAATGTTGCTGAAACACCTAACCATTTAAAGCATGGGTGTCTGCTTTTGTCTGTGTGTTTCCTTTGCTTAATTTGTTTTAAAATCGTATATTTTAAAAATAACTTTGGAATTATTTTGTTTTAAATTTCAAAAAATAAATTACCAAACAATAAAAACTGTACAGGCCGTTGTATTTGGCGAACACTTTGGTGTTGTAAATTCAAAAGCTGTAACGATTTTCTCAATATACATGATTGCATTTAACTATAAGGATAAAACGCAACCATCACTTGCGTATTAAAGATATGTCCGTGAAATCAAGTAACCGCAAACCACGTTTCACCATCATCTTCAAGTATCAGAATTAAACCAGACATCAAAACTCTCTTGCTACGTTAATGTACCATACATTAGAGATCTTAACTCTCATTCTGCGTTTAAATCCTATTATTGTATTAAAACCATGTTATCCACAATTAAGAAGAGCTTTTGTATCTTAAAAACACAATTAGTAACGAGACACAAAGAATAAAAATTAATTCTCCTTAACAAACACATAGCCAAGTAAAAAAAATAAAAAAATTCGAAAGCATAATTTTAATATTGGAAAAATGCAACCAAAAATATAATTGAGACGATAGATAAACAATATTAAAATATTAAGTTAGAGTCTAGATTCCATTCAATACTTGAAAACCATTCCATCACAAAGTGCCTAAAGACTATAAACTTATGTCACCACTAACTCGACGTGTGTGAAATAACAATTATTTCCTTACCGCAAGATTACCGCAGCAACAGCGTGGACTCTGTCAACAGGAGTTAGCGTCCACATCCGTCTTCCTCTGCTGGGTAACACTACTGACCTCGATACATCGTCTGTTCAATGCCACGGACCACCAAGAGATGTGTCCCAGGTAACGGCTCAGAACGTCATCGATTTTTGTGTGAATAGCCGCGACACCAAACAGTCATAAGCAGGGGCATCGGCATTTTTTCCCCTCTCTTGGTCTCTCAAATAATACCAAGTAGAAATAAATCAATTGTACTTTTTTCGGACACAGCGTACCGTTTTGTTTCGGCTTTTGTTTGTTTTGTTTTTTTTTTTTTAAATAGGGATAGGATTGATAAATTGTACTGATCCCATGAATCAAGAATAAATAAATCAGTTACAGAACATCACCTTTATAGAAAACATCCTTAGCCTTATCAACATTTCACTTGAAAGAGAATTCATTAAATGAAACAAAACAAAAAATACAGTTTGAACAACGAAGTCTTAACACCACCATTAACTTTAGAACGAATTCTTTTTAACAAGTACACGCTGTCGGCAAAACAAAGATCGGAGACATAAAAAGTTAAACATATAAATTATGTGATTAAGGTTTTCAAAGGTGTAACCTATAATTAGAGAGAATGTTATGTGGTGTTGTATGGGTGGGCAAGAGTCAACAAAAGAGAAGTTTAATGTGTTACTCGCCTCTCTAGAATTGATACATGGTGTTTTGTCTTACATATAGATCTACATATTGGCCATGGTCAATATTCCAGTACAATTTTTTTTTTAGTTACGACATTAAATCCCTTGCTTAGTCTACAAAGGAAACTTTAATTTTAAAAACTTCTTTATTACGAACAACTGATTTAAATATAACGTTTTTATTCTTTAAAAACATCTGAAATTTAATTGATATGTTTCCTTAACAACGGTGGTATTGCCATACTGAGTCTGATGGCTGGGAAGGGAGGCCAGTCTCCGTTTGAAGGGCGTCCTATTTATTTGCGCCTTTTTAAATGTACTCATTATTTCCCGTAATGTTTAAAAAAAAGAACTGTGCTGTTTCAATTGAGTAAATAGAAAGATGATGGGCGTCGTTATACTAGTCGACAACGATACAAAGATTATGAGATGTAATGAGTGAATTTTCTTGAAAAATAGCTTGGGGGGATGAAGGGGTAATAAATGCCCAAATCCAACGCCGAAAGATAATTTTAAAAAAAAAACATCGCTATCTCTTCCCTAGTCTCCATACCAGGTTACACAAACCTAAATCCTGTGGTCCTGGGTTTTGCAGCTTAGATTCTGAATCGTTATTTTACATTAACTATAGCTACCCTGTCTAGAACTAAAAGAAACGAGTAGTTTCCCTTTTATTGTCATTCCTTGGTTATCTAAACAATCTATTCGATATTTCATCGATTAACTATTCCCTAACTGATCAATGAAGTTTTGTTTCACGACCAGGGAGAAATCAATTTAATGGCAAAGTGTTATTCCTAAAATATTTTTATCTCCGTGACAACTTGTTGTGTGCAGATGCCAGCACCGTTTAGTACTGGTTGTAATTTGTGTTTCCAATACTTCAAAATAAAAGCATGTTGTCTTTTCGGTAATTATAACATATGCGTTTTCTTTATTAATTCACCACGCTAATCAAAATATTTTTTACTGGCTCCACAGAACAATTTGAACTATTGTTCAGATCTCATTCGTCTTATCTTATTAACATAGTCGTTCCTTCTATACATAATACAGAAGAGTATTGCGTCCACAGACCATGCCGGTCTGTTGATAAGCGACGCAGCGTTAAGGGACAACGCTATTTCCAGCCGCCTTTGTTTCTTTAACTAATGTTCGGTGGCCATTCGGAGCTGCGTGGACTCAGGTACACCCTTGGCCCTGTTAAAAAGTCTCTGCCTTTACCGGGATTGGGTGGACTCAGGTACACCCTTGGCCCTGTTAAAAACTCTCTGCCTTTACCGGAATTGGGTGGACTCAGGTACACCCTTGGCCCTGTTTAAAACTCTCTGCCTTTACCGAGATTGGGTGGACTCAGGTACACCCTTGGCCCTGTTAAAAACTCTCTGCCTTTACGGGATTGCGTGGACTCAGGTACACCCTTGGCCCTGTTAAGTTAAAAACTCTCTGCCTTTACGGGATTGCGTGGACTCAGGTACACCCTTGGCCCTGTTAAAAACTCTCTGCCTTTACCGAGATTTGAAACCGTGACCATCGGTAGTCAGCCGAGTGAGCATGCCATTCGACCTCTGTAACCCCGCTTTTATTAATATATGACGTTGATCATCACATTTTTTACTGCCTCCCAAAGTCAGTTTGAACTTTTGTTCAGATCTGAATTTGTCTTTCCATTACTTCCATCTTGAAGGATTGACCACTGTCCACATTAGTGAGATATCCTCGGTGAAATCCTTCAAGAAACCATACGTGCAGCAGCATGCAGGAAATATCAGAAATTCGACTTTATTTTTTTTATTTATTTTTTTTTATTTATCTTTAATACTTTTTTTGAATTGCTGGTATTAGGTCATGAGTTAAAGGCGAACTTCTATTCATATTTAAATAGATCTATAATTATTTTGAAAGGTCTAAATTTTACGGTGGTTGGTGTTAGTCGTTGGTCGAGAGTTCTATTCTTATGAACTTTTTTACACCTAATTCACTATCATTTATATATATATATATATGATTGTTATCACTATCGATAAAGAGGTTGTTAACCACTTATGGCTCAACTATGGAATGCATTTATTGTTGACGAAATGTCAGACCTTAAATTTTCTAGTTTCTTTCCTTTGATGTGATGTGTTTGAGTCTAATTTTACCAAGTAATCAATTTTAACAAAATATATATATATGCATCGGGTATTTTCAAAAATTGTCTGAATAGCTGACCACATCCATTTATAACAACATGTACTTTTTTCATGTCTCCGAGACCAAATCTGGACAATGTTCTTTCATATTCCCTAAACCAAAGTATAAATAATGTTCTTTCATATTCCTGAGACCAAATCTAAACAAATGTTCTTTCATATTCCCGTGATAAAAGGCTGACAATGTTCTTTCATATTCCCGAGATAAAAGGCTGACAATGTTCGTTCATATTCCCGTGATAAAAGGCTGACAATGTTCTTTCATATTCCCGAGACTAAAGTCTGACAATGTTCTTTAATATTCCCGTGATCAAAGTCTAAAGTCTTGACAATATCTTTTCATATTCCCTCTGAACAAATTCTAGACAATAACTTTTCATATCTCCGGATTTTCAATCCCTCTTCAGGATATTGGTTTCTTTTGAAGTGTAACAAGACATTGCAAGTTTTACCGTTCCATTTCAGAAAGTTACCCCCTAAAAATATGAAAGTTAATAATCTTCCATTTCCTAAACGTCAAGCCACAAAATAAATAATGTATTACATCTACCATCCGAGAAGATTAAAAGTTACGGTACAGTGGAGCTATGGACCCTCAGGCAACCCCCAGCTATCCAACTGTACCTTTGATTATTTTGTTCAGTGATCGATAGTAAACAACGTTTGTAGTCAGAATCAATCATTGTCAATACTTCCGCTTTGTTTCGCGCACAATGTCAGCATTTGTTGCAATAAGAAAAAAGCAAGAAAAAACTCTACGTTGTTTTCTTTTATTTCATTCATTACGCTTAGCACATTTTAACTTAAGGAATCCGGTGTTGAACACAACTTTTTTTAAATTTGATCCTTTTTGATGTCACGACTAGACATTTGTTGAAAAATATTATTGATTTTAAATTCGTTTTTTTTTTAAAATTTCTTCTTGTTGTAAATAGTTATACATTTGATTTGATATGTCCATCTTATGGGTAATAATGTTTCGTTGACAGAAATGTGACTCATAAATTATAAATGTGGCATTTCCTAATTTTTACGATTTGTCCGGGCGTGTTTACCCCTTTGTCTGCAGATAGTGATGTTAATGCGCGAGAGGTGGGACCTTTGATTGATACAAATAAATAGTTTTAGTACCAGTTACATAAAGTTATGTTCAAGAGAGCAATAATAATCAATAAAAACAGATAAAGTAAAGAGCACTTTTTAGACCATGCTGGCCCATGGGGCAACTTATGCAGAGTTTCTATAGCCACGGCATACGAAGGGATTATGGGGCTAGCACAATGAACAGCCATCTTAACTTTACCCCTTAGAATCACAAACATTTTTGAAAATAAAAGTCTAATAAAGTTGACTTTTTGGCCTGCTCACTTGCTCGGCAACCCGATCTTTGACATTAACACTGACGCACTTACAAGAGACATAGTGACATTAACACTGACGCACTTACAAGAGACATTGTGACATTAACACTGACGCACTTACAAGAGACATTGTTACGTGCAGACAAAAGCAGGCAAGTCGCTCCCCGCTAAAATGTTAAACCTCCTTAGGTACGAACTAGGACAATGATTTTCTCACTGTTTCCTTACAAACAAAAATAATGAAGTGCCACAAAACAACATTCATCATCTATACAACATCATCCACTTGGATGGCAGTACGGAGTGGGAGATTGTTGCATATGGCTGTGACATTATAGGTATAGATATCTGTTCTGGAGATCTTGGATGGAATGGGTTGTCTGAACAAGTAAGAAAAGTCAACGCAATCTAAATGTTTAAAAACGCAATATTCTATATATATGTGTATGCGTGCGTGTGTATGTGCGTGTGTGTGTGTGTGTGTGTTCGTGCGTGTGTGTATATATAAATCAGCCTCTTTCTCTATTTCACGTGCTTACTCAAGTTCGCTAGGTATAATAATCTCCCTCTCTCTCTCTCTCTCTCTCTCTCTCTCTCTCTCTCTCTCTGTCTCCCTCTCTCTTTTTCTGTCTTTCTTGTCAAGTACGAAAATGTGTGTTTAAGAGGATGGGCGTGGGCGTGGGGGGGTTTAGGGGGCATTTACCCCCACCCCACTGAATTTGAGAAAAATGTCATATATTTGTTACAATAAAAGTGAACTAAATTCCCTGCAAGAATCAATCATTGTCAATACTTCCGCTTTGTTTCGCGCACAATGTCAGCATTTGTTGCAATAAGAAAAAAAGCAAGAAAAAAACTTTACGGTGTTTTCTTTTATTTCATTCTTTACGCTTAGCACATTTTAACTTAAGGAATCATTGAAGACATTGTACACATCAAACATATAAATTATAATATCAGCAAGTATAACTTATTACGTAAATTATTATTCTAAATAAATTTTTGGTCACATATTTAGCAAAAATACGCCAGCTTTTATATGTAGAATCTATGTGTTCATGTAGTTTCACATAGCAAACGAACATTTTGATTGAGTTTTCTTCACTGATTACTGTTTCGGAAAATACTTCAATTTTTCCTATTGTGTTTCGTATAGCATTCATATTAATTAAATCGTTCAAGAAAATATTTAGTTTATGTGAGCTGCAATGTAAACATTGCTGCTTTTTCTCATTATTGCTTGGATTCCTCCTTCTTTACCTGCCATTTTAGGACATCCGCGGTGACCTTGACCAACAACCGTTGTCATATCTAATCCAAATTCTTGGACAAATCTGACACCAAGTGACGTCTACTCAATGCCTGAAATGTCATTTGTCTCGTCGGCGAGTACAGAAAAAGAAACTGAATTATTTCCTTCACGGGCAATGTCTTCACAAAAGATAGACCCACAAATTTCGATTATAGTGATTCACATAGTTGCCGAGATATACTTGGCTTTATAAGAAACAATTGACTAATGATTACCAAGACCTTCATCTCCAGATTGCACAAAACTCTAACAGGTCATGAAAATTACCCGAATTTAATTCTTTTCTACGAAGTGCTAAATCATGCACGCCGCAAAATAGAATTGTAAAAAGGATGTGACCCAGTTTGTTGCAATTTTCTTTAAATTTGTCTTTTAAATGATGAGTCCCACTGCTCATCTACAGAAACTGCTTTAGCTTTCAATAATGCAACAAATTTGCTGACAGTTGCATCTTCACGAGGGCCTTTGTGTCATGTGTTTTGCATGTGGCTATGTGGATCTTCGTTGAAATCTTTATATCTTGTTCATTGCTTGATGACAAATTTCAACCGAACCCCCCCCCCCCAAATTACTATTTGCGGAAACAACACACAATATTTACAAAAGACACCTTAAATATTTGCAGGTATATGAGCCACGGTGAATAGTTTGAGAACCATCAATTCTAAGAACTAAAAACTCTTTTGTCCTCACTGTTTTTATTATTGATCTGAAATGACCTTTAATGCAATCTAGAATGATAGTTAATGGGGTTTTCCCACTTTGTGATGCGTGGTGCCAATTATATTTACACCAGCGGCGGAGCGTGGATATGTGCCGATCGGGGTAGAACCCAAACTCACCCCCACCCCGGCAAAATAAAAAAAAAAACTAAATAAAAGCGATAAAAAATTATAGTTTTTCTTGGACTTGTTTGCTCCCTTCGTGTAAAATATAAAATACCTTGAACGATATTTGGTATCAGTTCCTAAAAGATTATGTTTCAAAAAGTCTTCTAAAATTTCTACAAACTCAGTATGAATTTGAGATGACAATTTGTACCCCTTCTCAGATGATGTGCTCGGAGTGCTCGATCGTACTTTTCTAAGCAAATTCATTCGTTCCAGAATATTGCATTTATTTGCAACAGTGTTTTCTTCTCTGTGACCTAAAAAAAGCCACAATTTTGCCTAGATTGAAAATTTTCTAACATGAACTTCTTGTCCTTTTGTTTTCTTTTCTTTCTCACGTATTTTTATTACTTTATATGTTTATATACTTTTACTAATAGTCTATTTTTTAATTACGATTTTTTATTCCTTCCAATCGCAAACAACTTTGGTAATGTTGGCACTTATTCATGAGTGGCTACTGTTATATTTATGTGTGCCAAATTTTAATTCCATTAAATTAGCAATTTTGTTCATTTTTTGTTTATGATTTTAAAAAATTACAAATTAATATAATGATACTTACTAATTGGAAGAATAAATCATTTAAGCACTCCAGCAATTTTCACCCCAGAAGTTTACTTACGTTGAAACCAAACTTGAATCAATTATATCTACCATCACTTTAGTGTCATGTTTTCCAGCTCAGTAGCATTTGTATCAACAGACAATATTTACTATGGAGTTTGACGTTTTGACATTAGAAACATTCACGTGGTTTAATATAATTCCTTTATTTCTATTATTTTTTTTTATCTTGGCATTTTTTTTAATTAAAATTTATTTCGAAGCTAATTAATTTACAACTAAAACTTTGCTGCCCCTCCCAAAACAATATGCTATACTGAGCATTCGATAGGTTTATGTTTGAAATTGATAGGAATCGGTAATGTTTTATTATACAGCAGTAGCGGCAGTCACATTTGAAGAATCAACTGTTACCACTACATCAGTGCCGAGTTTTCAAACTATTTAAGGCTCTGTTTTTTTCAGTACAGTAGCTTTTGTATCAGAAGAATGTATAGCATATAAGAAATTTAAAGTTTTGACAGAAGAAACGTTCACATACTTTACGATAGTTATATTATTTTTTAAAAAATTATTTCATGTTTGGATTTTCTTTTACTGCGATAAAAACCTCCACTCTTTTGTAAAATTGTCCTTGCTATAAATAATTAAGGACAAGGAATTAGCCACCCCTAGCCAAGTGTCACCCGGGGCATATACCATACTTGCTTCCTCGCTATGCCATTGATTGACACATTCTTAGGGTGATGTAGCGTGAGGGGATATGACGTCATATCAGTATTTTGTCAATTCCTCGTCAACAAAAATTTTTGAAAAATCTCTTTCGTTCGCCTCCCTTAAAGTTGGCAGTTATTTGCTGATAGCAATTTGTTTGTTTTGTTTACTTCCAGAATTATTGATTTGAAATTACTTTTCATGTCATCTAGAATGATTTCCCTTGAATTAAAAGTCAGAAATTCTTTTTTGGAATTTACTTTTAAATACTCATTTGAGATTTTTTTTTCTCCACAATTACAATAATAAATAGATCTACTTGGGATGAGGAAAAGTTCTATTTGAGATAAGAAATAGTTATCTTATCTTATCTCTTACAGATGCTCCTGCTTTACAGAAGATTATTGCGTCCTACGCGTATCTATGGTTTGTGACTACTCCTGCATTCGTATTAGAGTTTTAAAAGTTGATAAAGTGTTGGTTTTCCTGGTTTCTTCAGGCCACCCATTTCACGCCCGAATACCGGACAGGGAGAACGAACATTTGCATGTGTTAGTTCTCGCATATGGAATAAGAAAGGTGTTTTTATCTTTATGTCTATCTGAGGGTTGTATTCAGTTATCTTTGTGTTGTATTTCTAAATCAGAATTAATTGCATTATGTATAATTACTACTTTACTCTTGGTTCTTCTATCCTCTAGTGTTTCAAGGTTTAATAATTTATTTAATGGTGTTATTTTTGTCAGTTTAGGATATTCTCCAGTAATGAATCTGGCAGCTATTTTTTAAATTTGTTCTAGCTTATTAATATTTTCTTTGGTGGACGGGTCCCATACAGAAGATGCATATTCTAGTACAGGGCTCACCAGGGTGAGGTAGCATTTTAGTTTTATATCTTTATTACAATTTTAAACGTTTCTTTTTAAAACCCTACAGTTTTGTTTCACTCTTAAATAACTTCATTGACATGTGGATTCCATGATAGTTTCTCATTTATTATGACTCCTAAATATTTTTCATCATTAGTTTGGGTTAGTTCCTTTCCATGAAAGAAATATTTTGAATTTATTTGTTTCTATTTCTGTGTTACTCTTATCAGTTGACACTATTCTGGGTGGAAAGACATACTCCACTTAGTTTCCCATTTTATTAATTCATCCTGGTCCTTTAGTAAATTCTGCTATCTTGTTCTGACTTAATTGTTCTATAGATTATACAATCATCAGCTAATAACCTAACTTTAGTTCCTGTTGAGATATTGTTGGGTAATTCATTTATATAAATTAAAAATAGCAAGGGACCTAGGACAGTTCCTTGTGGAACTCCTGAGTTAACCTCTACTGGAGCAGATTTAGATCCTTTAATTATTACAGTTCTATTTGGGATAAGAAATAGTCCGGCTCGTGTCAGCTAGAGAGATAATGGACATAGTTGTTTACACTGTCAGCTAGAGAGATAATGGACATAGTTGTTTACGCTGTCAGATAGAGAGATAATGGACATAGCTGTTTACACTGTCAGATAGAGAGATAATGGACATAGTTGTTTACACTGTCAGATAGAGAGATAATGGACATAGTTGTTTACACTGTCAGATAGAGAGATAATGGACATAGCTGTTTACACTGTCAGATAGAGAGATAATGGACATTCCTGTCAACGTGTTTACACTACACGGATGTAACACGTAATGACATGTCAAAAGTTCTGGGAGCTTTACTTGAAATATTTGCTCTTGTATCCACTCTAGTTGTGCCAGATTATTCGCCTAAGGCGTTAGGTAACCTCTATAAGGGTTGCATTCAGTTAGTGCCCTAACAACGTCATCTCAGTTGCCCCTTGCACGGTGCACGCATCACTTGAGATGAATGGAAGAAGAGATCTGAAGATGTCGATGTATCGTCGCTAATGGGGTATTGAAACTCTCTCTCTCACACGAGTATTGGAATCGATGCTTTGGTAGATAAAATTGAACGACATTCGATACATCTCATTTTAAATTCCCATTCTGGCTGCAAGCTTGTTTGTAATTGTATGTCGTAGTGAACTTTATTAAAATAGATTTATATTCTCTTATTGACTTAAATATTGTTTATTTCATTATCATATATCAGGTTCACAATTAATTTACTTTAAAATAAACTGAGCTTGGTTCAGTTTACAATACGCGTGCTGATTTTAATCGACGATGTAAACTTTAGAACGAAATGTGACATTGATTTTCACTGTCGATTATCTTGATTCACGGCTGTTGTGGGCCGAGGTATTGATGATCTTAAAGTGGTATCTTAATATATTTAAATAGTCTTACGACTGACAAACAAGCGATTTTTCTCGGCGCGAGTCTTGTCGAAATGAAGAAATCGATTATCCCTCACTTCGATTCTAACCCTGTGACTGCTCTCTAGGATCGAGTTTTAACCTGGTTAGGAACCAATCGATAACTTACTATCGGAGATATAAAAAAAAAAAATCGAATATTTCATTCGATCGCGTGAATTAATGTCTGTCATGGATGCTGTGCTATTATTTAAAACGTTTAACTACCCCCCCCCCACCCCGGGCCAAACTCACACTTGTTCTGAGAGGCGGATTACTAAACACTTTGAACTGACAATATTCACCCGCTGACGGAAAGAGCATACTTTGATCATCATTGGCGGTGGCGTGTTTAGACCAAGAAAAGGCCCTAAGCTAATCTGAGATATGTGGGGCCTTTTTAATACCATACATTCTATGTCCGTACTAAATATAAGTGTTGCTCGCTCAGACCATTTATTAGGAGCCCCAAGAATGTTGGGCCCTTAAGCTATAGCTTGTGTAACTTATACGTAAATGCACCACTAATCTTTAGCCTGACCTTTTTTTTTAACTTTACGATTCACATGGCTGTGCTTTTGAGCCCGGCCCCCTCCCCGCCCGTACTTATCCACCGATCATTAAAATAGAGAGTGATTCAACCATCTTTCATAGTTTCATATTAAACCATATGCCATAACCTTGCCATTCCATTTCTGACGCGTGATTTTATTTCTCTAAGAGAGAATTCATAAGAGAATTTCATTAGTCACACCCGTGATTCCAATTTCTAAACTGCATGTACAAGGATTTAACTTAGTTAAACATTTTCTCTACAAATTTAGGAATATTAAATCCGAAGTTTTTAACACGCTCAAGAAAGTTTTGTGTAATCAAAAACTCTCAAATAATACTGGTAAAAAATGGCAACTGTTTCTCAAATCTAGGGAGATGTTCGCGCTGATCTTTCTGTATCCGGACCATGTCGGTAGCGATTACTCGCTCGTCCACTTCCGGTAAGAAATCATGTTTGTAAAATTGATGAGTTACCAGTATTCCCTGCGCCTCCGATTCTATCTGTGCATTCAAACTATCTAACACTCTAGAATCTATCACTAAACCTTACCCACACACTAAAACCTATCAGTAAACCTAATCCAAACCTTATAAACTATAACTAAACCTAACCCAAACCCTAAAAGCTATCACTAAACCTAACCCACACCATAAAAACACTCACTAAACCTAACCCAAACCCTAAAAACTATCCCTAAACCTAAACCAAACCCTAAAAACTATCACTAAACCTACCCCTAACCCTAAAATCTATCCCTAAACCTAAAAAAAATCTTATTCATTATCAATTCATGTAGTATTGTATTTAAAAAATACAAATAAAAAGCTCCAACCGAGAGTCGAAGCCCGGACCTCCGATTTAGCAAACTAGCATACTATCAATACGACCATGCAGACACAACCATAATATATGAATTTTTTAAAGTTATAAAACAAAAGTTACAAAGAATAGCAATAACCGGGACTAAACGAGGGAGTATACAGCTGTATACTCGGTCGTCTGGACGAGCGAGAAATCACTACCATCCATGTTCTTCTCTCTTATCATGTGCCTTTGATCCTTCATTGTTCTCAATCATTGGGACGATGGATTCATTATGTTGGTTTATTTATATTTCTTAACTATTTTACCCTCTAATAGAACTGCTCATGCAAGTCGTGTGTGTTTGGTTTTGGACTACGCAATGTGTTTCTGTAGGTTGTCCTAACACATGTGTAGTTATTTGTGTTGCCATAGTACCGATGCGTTTGTTAGGTTAGTCACTATTCATGTTTATTTTTAGCACGTCACAACATACGCGTCACAGAAACTAATTATTTGCTCGGCTTGTCAATAACAATAATGTCTGTGGCTTGATGGCGCACCTTGGTTTGATTGTGACAACACAAGATGTACTTGGCGACCAGTGGCGTAGCTAGAGCTTTTGCCGCCCGGGGCGGTCTTTAATATGCCGTCCTTTTAGGGGTCGCCCATAAATGACGTCACGCACCTTGGGGGGACATACATATTACGTCATTTAAAACGCGTAACTTTAAATAAAATGTCCACTTAAATATATGATTACCGACACTTTATTCAGTGAAGTTTTACGTGGTTTCACGCGTGTTACGATATTAGAGTGCAGCCTTAAACTAAAAAGAAATTTAAATGACCAAATTTTTTTTTATATTTTAAACACGCTCATTTTCAAATAAAAAATACTACTTGTATTGGTAGGGGGGATCTTTGTCACGTCACATTGGGGAAGGGGTCTAAGTTTTTGTTTCATGAAGCCGTGTGACGAGGGGGGCAGGGTGTGAAAAATCAGCCGAAATCACCTGACGTCATTTATGGACTGCTCCGTAAGTCAATCATACGATGGTTTTGATAAATTCATAAACTTGAATCAATAATTTTAATTGAAACGAAGTACATTGTAAAAGGTGGGGAACAATTTTTACCATTGCATGCTCTATTTATTTAAACACTAATAAAAGAGGCCGCATAAGATGATATACCTATAATTAAAACATTATAAAAATACAAGATAATTGTTTTGAGGGCCACAAGAAAGTTATAAGGGTCGATGCCCCCCCTCCCCGCAATGAAACATAAGATATTCCAAATTTTACAACCAAAAAACATTAACAATTAATATGCTTTTACTTGTTATTTTAAATATATGATTCTTTTTAATAAAAAAAAGAAATTGTATACATGAGTATATAAAAAATATTTTTATTATCTATACATTTAATTACTTACCACCTTTCATAGTAGAAAAATCGTGTATTATGTTTAAAAAATATAAATTATTTGTAATCTTGATCTATGGACAATATTGCAAGATTTTGTAGTCTTTAATCACTTATTGTGGAGCGAATATAATTTTTTTATCAACTTCAGTTTGGAGAAGCTCCTTTCACAACTAGATACACTGTATGCAGTTGTTGAAAAAAATCTTAGCAAAATTATAATGTTGGGTAAAGACTTTTCCAATATTTACTGTTGAATATATTTTAATAGATCAAGAGGGGGATTTACCCCCCCCCCTTCCCCCGTTTATTTAACATAACCTATCTTAATTTTCACTTAATTAATACCTTATCCCTATCCAAACTGGGCCCCACGTAATCCTTTTCACATACTAAGCTGCATAGGGCCCCGCAATTGCTAGGAAAGGCCCCGTGTACTGCCATAAAAACCTGGATTCTTTCTCTTTCAATCTCGAAAAATTCTTTATCAATGGAAATAAAGAAATTTATTTGATGTTCAAATTCTTCATTTAGTAGACTAGATGGTATTATACACGAATATTTTCTTGCACGGGCATGTAACTCATCACCGCGTTGTTTTATTTTCTTTTATAATAATATCTATGGATAAAAACATTTCTCATCGTACTTTTTGCTCTAGAGATAGAAACATGTCTTCTGAAATTTCCCCACTCATATGTTTCTCCTTCTAACTTGGCGTTCATCTAATACCTCCAACTCTTTGTAACAGCGTTCTGTATTAACACAAGTCTTTGCTCCATGAAATGGGTTTGCATAGTTTGCTTTAATTTAAAAAAGACGGGTTCCCATAAATTGAGATAACATAGAGAAGAAAAAGATTGCATTGAACTGAATAAAAATTCTAGCATCTGATCTCGTTTTACTAGTTACTTTATTTGTCAATTTGTCCAAGACGCTTGACATTTTTAAGTATGTATTTTTCGGAATTATGTGTGTTATTGTGTTTATCGATCTGAATGGAAGGATGTGGTGGAGCAGGCCAGGGCCCTACATGGGCTTTAGCGCCACAGATGATGATGATGATGATGGTGTTTATTAACGGAAAAATTAATAACCGTTCATTTTCAATGAATAACCTTATTTTAATGAAAAACACAAGCTATATGTGCTACTTTAATAAAATCAAAACAAAGTAAATTAAATTTTTAATAAGTTATCTTACAAGAATTTTATGAAACCTAAAATATTAATATAATTTACTACTTGCAAGTTAAACACAATATTCGAACCACCATGTAATGTAGGTACTTGTAAGCTGATCATTCTGAGAATGTCGATATTCCACGTTAAAACTGTCGTGGTGATATTAATAGTACATATTTTCGGACTAGCTGTGATGTGTTGCTGTTTTTTTGTGCAGTTTTCTTATAAAAGCGCCATCTGTGATGTATACCGCTTAATTTTCCAAACAAATCGTTACCTTTTTTGAGCGATTTTAAATTTTTAAACGTTAGTTATAACAACCACTATGTAATAAAACAAATGTTGCACGACTCCGTTAATTAAAACTCAAAATTAAGATTTTTTTTTGTTTCACCATGGTTTTCCTCCTTTAAAAGAAAAGTAGAAGTTTTCGGAAATGGCTTTAATTTTTAAATGCCCACAAACGCCGCCCCTTGAATGAGTGCCGCCCGGGGTGGACCGCCCCCAGCGCCCCCCTAGCTACGCCACTGTTGGCGACTGTCTAGTCAACAGAAATAGCAAATTAATGTTAACAACGTTATTATCCAATGCATTCACTATACCCAATGTATTATACTCTAATAATTTTTCTTTCTCGGTGGTTTTTTTTTTTCTGTTCCGTACATTGTGTCTCTTCTCTCTCTCTCTCTCTCTCTCTCTCTCTCTCTCTCTCTCTCTCTCTCTCTCTCTCTCTCTCTTTCTCTCTCTCTCTCTCTCTCTGTCTCTCTCTCTCTCTCACTAACACATACACAAAACGAATGAAGTTTTCTTAATAAAACTGAAATGAAAAACTTGCATGTAAAATAAAAGTAACAATTTTTTCTAATTAACAACATATTTGTGGCAAACTTTAGGAAACATGGATTGCTTCCCCTCATTATCTTTTGTCAGACTGACCATCCCCACAACAGCAGCTCTTCTTGGCGTCAGTTGGTTGACCTGTTGACAGAATGACCTCCCCTCATGAAGTCGGCTGCCCATAAAGAACTTTTTTTTTACGATGACAGCTTGATGGGTCACAAGATACTGTGGGAAGGAATTGAAGAATACAAGGGAAGAAAATGCTATGTGACATTTTTTATAAAATATTAAATGCTGTGATGAGATTTTATTTTTTTAAAATTATGTCTCTAGCCCTATTAGATATTCAAATCTATTTCGTTAATTTATAATAAATCTGTATAGAATTGAACTTTAATACTTGAATATTTTAAAACCACAAACTTATGACTTAACCGTTTCTTCCCTTTTACTCTTCAATTGGAAATGAGGATGGCAGAGTGAGATATCGGAGGACGGCATCAAGGAATGGGCCGGCAAGCGGTTCATTGACCATAAGGTAAGTAACAGGACCTGGAAAATGGCGTAAAATAGCGGACAGTCTGCAATGGTGCCCCAACGACCAGCATATTGTACAATCAATGCAATGTATGAGGACATTACTCCTTCATAGCCCAAGTGTGGCAAACATGATATTTTACACTTTGATTTAGTATTTCTAATCCTAGTGACAAACATGATATTGTACACACTTTGATCGGGTACTTCTAATCCTAAGTGACCAACATGATATTTTACACACTTTGATCGGGTACTTCTAATCCTAAGTGACCAACATGATATTTTACACACTTTGATCGGGTATTTCTAATCCTAAGTGACAAACATGATATTTTACACACTTCGATCGGGTACTTCTAATCCTAAGTGACCAACATGATATTTTACACACTTTGATCGGGTATTTCTAATCCTAAGTGACAAACATGATATTTTACACACTTCGATCGGGTATTTCTAATCCTGCGTGACAAACATGCTATAATACACACTTTGATCGGGTATTTCTAATCCTAAGGGACAAACATGAGACTTAACACACTGGACATTCTTTCTCATGATTGAATGTTAAAGTTCTCCTGTGATCTAAATATTAATTGTATCCTTCTTTCAGTTTCACCACAATCAACATTCTTTTTTTTTCTTCTTTTTTTTTAAGATCAGCACCGCAAAATCGATAAAAGTCCATTGACTTCAGGACAAAGTAGCCGATGCACGTAATCTTTTTGTCGTTAGGGGGCTTGAGTTACGGCTTCCGTTTCTACGCGTTTCCTGTGACATTTAATAACCAAAAATAAGCGCATTGATAAGTTTGGGCCTCGTATTCGTTTATCTTCAGGAACACGACGTCCCGTGCAATTCCCACTTTTTAAAACAATTGTAAACAAGACATCGATAACTTATTTCGCGATGTAAAATCTAAGTTCTCTTAAAGTGTCTAAAACGTAACACAAAATCTAAGTTCTCTTAAAGTGTCTAAAACGTAACACAAAATCTATGCTCTCTTAAAGTGTCTAAAACGTAACACAAAATCTATGTTCTCTTAAAGTGTCTAAAACGTAACACAAAATCTATGTTCTCTTAAAGTGTCTAAAACATAACACAAAATCTATGCTCTCTTAAAGTGTCTAAAACGTAACACAAAATCTATGTTCTCTTAAAGTGTCTATAAAATGTTAAACTAGGATTAGTGATATAAATGTTTATAAAATACCTAACACTTTAAGTCATTAGGTAGGTGACCATCAGCGAGTTTGTTTGTTTTTTTTAATTTCCACTCCGGACCCAAAACAACGAATGTAGTTTTAACTTAACGATTGGCATCCCTAATTTTATTCAAGTCGAGTGCTTCCACGTTGTTTCTCTCACGATGTTGTGTTACGTTGGGTGGTTCAAATAGCGTGGACGTCACAGAAAAACTCCAAGACTAATATCGACGTGTTGACTTCTTGTTGGACTTAATGGAAATTCAATCTTTGATAAAGGGAGAACGGAAAGGAATATAATACTTTCGTTCCTCGACTCCCAAAAGGGCAGAACAGGATCAAGAAAAATGTCGTAGAATGGTGAACATTCTGCTATGAAGCCTCCACGAGCCATCCACGGGGAAAGGGACAAGATTAAGAAGGTATCACTTGGGTATGAAAGCATCGTAAAGGTAACGTTAAAAAAAAATCTGAGAGAATAAAGACCAAGAAAAACACTAAATGTGGATCAGATATTGTGATGCGCCACCAATTTATTAGAATATCAAGAAAGAAGACTTTAGAAGAGTCAGTCACATTGTCGTGGGATATAAATAAATCCATTAACATGTTCCGTTGTCAACAATATGAATGAAGTCATAAGTATAATAGAGTCAGCACTGGAGTTGGTACTACATCATGAATCAGACCTAAATAAACTGGCATGTCAGATCTAAATATACTGGCATGTCAGATCTAAATATACTGACATGTCAGATCTAAATATACTGACATGTCAGATCTAAATATACTGACATGTCAGATCTAAATATACTGACATGTCAGACCTAAATATACTGGCATATCAGACCTAAATATACTGGCATATCAGACCTAAATATACTGGCATATCAGACCTAAATATACTGGCATATCAGACCTAAATATACTGACATGTCAGATCTGGCATGTCACTAATTGACTCATAAATATTATTAATAATAGAAGAATGAATGAACACTTCAATATTATGTGTTTGTTTAGTGCGTTCAATATTCATACTTTCGATCAATAATTCGATTGTTCAGCTCCCTTAATACGTTATTCATCATCATCTTTCACTCCTTGAATTTCTTGAAGCTAACAGAACTTTCTCCCAGTCTAATCCAATACGCATCGTGACTGTGTCCTCTTGTGTCTTCCTCACCATTGTTGACCATGTGATCTCTAATGATAGCCGTGCTCTGTTGTTGTCATCAGGTCTAAAAGTGTATCAAACCCACTTCCATGTTCTTTTCAAGCTTTGTCTCTCGATTGTTTCCATTAAAGACATCTCAGACAGCTTGGTGTTTTGATATTGTCATGTCATTTATGTGATCGATTTTTTTATCCAGGCATCTGTTAATGAACATGTGAGTTCCGTTTGTTGTACCTGCTGTCGTTGTCCAAGCATCTGATTAAAACAGTCAAATGATTTCATGTAGGGAGTTGGTAAGAGATTTAGACATTTTTATTGACTGGGTTTTAGATCAGTGGCTGAGCTAAGAGAGGAGGAGAGGGTCCAAATTTTAAAGTCCCCTGGGCCCCCACTTGAGGGTGAGCCCCAAAATGAGTGTCTGAAATTATTTTTTTACATTAAATATTATACATTACGCCATGTGTCAAAATTTTGGGGCCCCAAAAAGAGGTCAAGCCCCCCTGGGTCCCAAATCCCTAGCTACGCCACTGTTTTAGATGTTCAAATCCTATCATCGTGGTGGATTTATTCAATGATATTGATGGCTTCGTCTTTCCACCCAGACAAGCTTAGCAGACAAATTATAAATAATATAGTCCAAGTCACTCACTGGATCTGGAACGCTGAGGAGCGATGTACGACAGTCTACAGCAGTTAGTTTAGTTGAAAAATCGTGTGTTGATGAGTGCTGTAAAAATATTTAATATGATGACGTCATTGTTTGGTGTGCATCGGTGCGCAAAATACAACCCCTATTACTCACTGGATCTGGAACGCTGAGGAGCGATGTACGACAGTCTACAGCAGTTAGTTGAAAAATCGTGTGTTGATGAGCGCTGTAAAAATATTTAATATGATGACGTCATTGTTTGGTGTGCATCGGTGCGCAAAATACAACCCCTATTATTAAATACTTTGCATGCATTTCAGAAAGTTTAATATTTCGTATTTATCAAAAAAGGACAAGTTAGTTGGGCTTTTGAAAAAGGTTGGCGCCGCAGGCGCCACGGCGCCCCGGCACAATCTAGTAATAATATATTAGGGCTGCTAACGATTGATTTAAATTTATTCATTGACTATCGACAAATTAACGATTAATTAATCGTTATTTTCTATTGAAGTCCAAAATTATTATTTTTTATTTCTTAAGTAACATTTATAAGATCTAAACATTTTTGTTGAAAATCTAAATAGCACTGGAATGTCTCCTTTATATGTCATCTTTTAAAAGAAAAGTGTGTTGACATTATTTGGTTAAAGTGATGAGCGGGTCTAATTGACGATATAATCAGCCGAGCTGAACAATCATTCACATGGAACTGAGGTAACTGGTTTGCACAAAACAGTCATGGCAAGGAATGATATTATCGGATATCGGTGTTAATTAAGTTTCCACCATTGTAGAGGGTTAATGGATTCAGGACTTTCATCGCTATTTTGTAACGCAGTAATTCATCAAAACAACTTTTGTCATTTTATTTCCCTGAGTCAGACTCCATTACTGTCATTAGCTTAATACGCTTTTTATTTGATATGATAAGAAGGCGAAGTGTTAGAACAATGGTAGGCAAACGTTGTCAACAGTTTGAACATTCCCGTCAGTCAATAATTGAAAACCAAAATGTTCGTGTAATTGTAGGGAAATTATTATTTTTCGGCATCTATTTTTTATTATTATTTTTTTACTTTTCGACTTTCAATAATTTTAAATTTATTTAAGTAATCGTTAAAAATGAATGTAATCGTTGAACAAATTTAACTATTAGTCGAGAAATTAGGCGTTCATTTCCGTATGCCTACAGTTTATATTTACATGTACACCTCTTCTATAGGGAAGAGTATAGCGTCCTGCGCCATCACTACATTATTGGAATATGGACGTTTACAAGCTTTGTCCTTAACAAGACCATGCTGCATGGTGAAGCAGCATTCACAGGCCACGGCACACAAGTGGATTGACTAACACAATGACACGCCGTCTTTATTTACCCCCAATTAATGGCAGGTGCCCATCTGAGCTGTGTGGACTCAGAGAAACCCCTAATCACTTTCCTTCAGAGACTCGAACCCACGACTCTCAGAATGCCAGCAGAGAACGGACAATCGTGCTGTGTACTTAAAGTGATATTCAGTATTTGTCAGTGGTTTCACGCGTGTTCCGATATTAGAGTGCAGATTAACATATTTAAATGACAAAATAGTGACATAAAAATGCTAATTTTTTTTTAGAAAATACTGCTTTTAGGAAGTGGGGGTCAAAGCTTTGTGGTGTCATATTGAAAGGGGTGGGGGGACTAAGTAAGGGTTTTTTGTTTTTGTTTTTTGACGAAGTGTGACAAGGGGAGATGGAGGGTTAAAAATCGACCAAAATCACGTGAGGACTTATATGGACGATCCCTTTTTTTTAGCACTGATGTAGACAGTTACCGGAATCTTATCTTCTTCTTATCTTCTTCTTCTTATCTATATAGACTCTACTTTTATGTAGAAAATAATTGCATCCACAGACCATGACGGATGATCTGTTGGCAAATGATGCAGCTTTCACAGCCAATGGCTATGAGGGTTCCACGCATTACCCAGGCACCTAACTATTGTTAGGTACCCATTCAGAGCCGGGTGACTGGGGAGGCCCCGGGAACAAATCCTTGCCTTCACATGGATTCGAACCCGTGACCATCAGTACGCTAGTTGAGCGCACTGCCACCTTATTATCATGATTTAATTTTGGGATTAAGTAAGCATTTAACAAAAAATTTTAATCCTAGTTCGGGAATCTTAGGTTTTTTTTAAAAACTTTGTGTGTTTCTACAATAAAAAAAAAATTTAAATCAAAATCGCATTTTAAAAAACTTCAGAGGATTTTGGATATAATTATTTTGAAGGGACTGAATATGAGTGATTTTTTTTTAAATGTCACTTATTTCCTAGTCCCGAATCGTGATTTTTAAAAAAAAATATTTTGAATGATTTTGAGTAGACTATATTTTTCGTCAAATAGCATTTAAATGGAAAGTTAACACATTGTCGCCATGACTATTTACGGCTGATATTTCTAGACATAAACATTAAAATTAATAATGAAAGTTGGAGCCCGAAAGTAAGATGGCTATCATAATGAATGCTTTTAAAAGGACAAGAAAGAAAATTGAGCACTTCCTTTCGGTAATAATTTTTTAAACCCAATTGCCTTTTGAAAAATTGCGTTTTTATCGGTGGCGTAGATGGGGTTGGTGGGGGCGGTCTGCCCCGGGTGGCACAAATTTAGAGGGCGGCAAGTGTGGGCACTTGAAAAATTCAGCCATTTCCAACAACCACCCTTTTCGTTTGAAGGGGTAAAACCAAGGTGAAAAAAAAAGTATTCTTAATTTCGAGTTTTATTTAACAACTTTTGTTTTATAACATTGTGTTTGTATAACTATCACAAAACCGTTGAAAATTTTTGAATCGCTCAAAAAATGTATCGATTTGTTTGGAAAAATAATCGGTTTACGCCACAGATGATGCTCTTATATGAAAACAACACACAAAAACACATCAGAACTGGGCAGAATAATATCTGCTATGTATATCGCCAAATCGCCATGACAGGTTTTGGTGGAATTTTGACATGCACAGTATGATGCACGAATAAGTATCTATATGGCGTGGTGGTTCAAACATTGTGATTAACTTGCAAGTAGTAATTTATATTACTGTTACAGTTTTCAGAAAATTATTGTAAGGGAATTATTAAAAATTTTAATTTATTTCGTTTTTTTTTTTTGTTTGACTGTTTTGTTTTTCTTTTTTTTTTTTTTTTTTTTTTTTTTTTTTAAAAATAAAGCAGCACAAATAATTATTTATATTTTAAATTAAAATACGATCCTTTATTAAAAATGCAACGCCTAACTAATTAAAGTAATGTGTAAATACTTTGAATTATGACAAGAAAGTGAAAATATTAAAATTAATCAAATTATTCAAATTTCTCCTCTATTAATCACCATAATACACATAAATAATTAAAATTGACATCTGAAAGAGAAATTAGTAAAAATGAGATCAGATGCTAAAATTTTACTCCATTTAATGCAATTTTGTACTATGTTATCCCAATTTATAGGAACCCGTCTTTTTTTTTTTTTAAATTAATGCAAACCCATTTTATGGCACAAAGAGATTTGCTTATAGAAAAAGCTGTTATATCAGCCAAAACAATTTGTGAAGAGTTGGAGATATCAACTGAACGCAGATGCAGGAGAAAATATGAGTGGTGAAAATTCAGAAGACTTGGATTTATCTTTAGACCAAGAAGTGCAACGAGAATTGTCTTTATCAATGGATAGAATTATAAAAAAAAAATTAAAAAAAAGGAAGCTTTGATCAGGTGCATATCCTTGCAAGAAAATATTCGTGTACACTACCATCTATTATATAATGCGCCTAAGCGCGTCCGAAGCCGCTATGCCCCTCAACTCTTGATTTTTTCGTTCTTTTTTATTGGAAAATATAGAAATAAAATAATAAAGATTTTGGTTTTGAGATTAACAGAGCGTGTGGTGTAGCGCGCCGTAAATTAATATTAATATATAATGTGACGTCATGGATCTTTTATTATATCAAATTGGGAATAGGAAACAATGTAAAAAGAACAATGATTAATACTTTTTTTGTTGATAATTGGAGTGTGTGAGTGAATAAGAATGTGCGCGAGTGTGTTCATGGGAGTGTGTGTGGGTCTGTGTGTACGTCTGTGTGTGCGTGTGAGTGTGTGTTTGTATTAGTTGTGAACTAACGATTGATTTAATAGACAGCTAAAAGTGACATTAAAGATTAAAAAGAACTTACCAGGACTTTCCTAGAAGAAAATGGTTTATGTATAGTTAAAATATAGTACTGGACTACTAAATATTCCGTTAATTTTATGAACAAAACATTCTGCCAATACGTGCTTCGTATTAAGCGCTTAAATAAATTTCAGTTTTCTTTTAAAGTCTATAGACTTACTTTTTAAAAATAAAATCCCTTCAGGGGCCGTCTATAAAGTACGTAACGCTTCAGAGGGGGTGAGGGGGTGTAAGAAAGTGTGACAGTTTGTGACAGGGGGAGGGGTTGTCCGGCCATGTGCGATGTCACAGCGTTTTATGTTAAATTTTAATTATTTTGTTAATTAAATATATATTTTTGTACGAAAGTTTGAAATACTTTAGTGGGGGTCCGAGATTTGTGACAGTTTGTGACAGCGGGGAGGGGGGGTAAAATGGTCAAAAATAGCGTGACGTACTTTATTAACGGCCCCGACTTAGTAAAATGTTATGTATTAAGACAAAAAAATAATAAGTTATTT
>MUZC01001712.1:267228-304684 GCA_002072015.1 Radix auricularia
TGCTTGGGGGGGGGGGGGTCGACACTGAGTTTTGTATTGATAAGTGGTTTCATGATGTCCATGTCCAATTCTAGGACCATCGAATTGATAATATAGCAATTTGAAGACAAGTACCTTTGGCCTAATGTTTATCGTAGCGACTCGTGGCAACACAATACAACAAGTGTTTCGATGATGTCATCACAATAGATAGCCCTGATAACATGTTATCATGAATAGCTTATGTACGACCGTAGCCTGTAACTATAAATACACATGGATAACATGTTATCATGGATATGTTATGTACGACGGCAGCCTGTAACTATAAATAGCACATACATTCTTCGTATGATGCGTCGAGAGTTAGCAGAGATTTCCCCGGAGTCGAGGAACCAGCGCATGTCGTCACGTTCTTTTCTTTCTGGAGCCGTCGTGCGGAAACATTGTTGTGGGGCTGAGAACATCACATTGTTGTGGGGCTAAGAACATCACATTGTTGTGGGGCTAAGAACATCACATTGTTGTGGGGCTAAGAACATCACCTTGTTGTGGGGCTAAGAACATCACCTTGTTGTGGGGGCTAAGAACATCACCTTGTTGTGGGGCTAAGAACATCACATTGTTGTGGGGCTAAGAACATCACCTTGTTGTGGGGCTAAGAACATCACATTGTTGTGGGGCTAAGAACATCACATTGTTGTGGGGGCTAAGAACATCACCTTGTTGTGGGGCTAAGAACATCACTTTGTTGTGGGGCTAAGAACATCACCTTGTTGTGGGGCTAAGAACATCACCTTGTTGTGGGGCTAAGAACATCACATTGTTGTGGGGCTAAGAACATCACATTGTTGTGGGGCTAAGAACATCACCTGCTTTTGCTGGCCCATTTTTCGCGTGAAGTGCCTAAAATCCAGACAACAAGCAAATACTGCCAGCCATGATTTGGCTCTACACAAACACTCCAGTTGTCCTGACTGAGTGAATTGGGAGCTATAAAGTCTTCCGTTTGTCGTAAGATATACTTTATTGCGAGGAATATGCGATGTCCGAAATAAAGCATGGTCTCCAAGCACTTCGTATAACTGGACACTCCTGACATTTGATTCCTTGTACGAAGATGTGGTCAGTATATCTTCCTGTTGCTAAGTCAATATGACAGTTCGTAGACGGTGAGGAATACCCACCTACTTGTGGCCGCTATGCGTGGCAGCTTGAGTCACTTATCTCATTTTGCTGGTGACCACATGAACTTTGAACTTGAGCCAGGCGGTTTTCGTACCTTAAAAGATAATGCCAGTTTAGAACTCTCTGTTGTCATTTTGGACGCGGGTGTTTATGATTTGGCTTTGTGAATAAAAAAATAATAATAATACATGATATTTTACTAGCTCAGTATCCAACTGTTTGCATCCAATCCGTAATGAATTGCCTATTTGGGGAGAACATAAAAGTGAGACCGGAGGGGTAAATGAAACCTGTATAGGCCATTCAGAATCGAACCTGAGCAAGGAGTTGATAATTTCATCGTATTCAGTCGCACCTTCAATGTGCCCATGTACGATGACATGCCCACAATGGATGTATCGATTTGTTCATTTCCTGGGGTAAGATGCCGTGGGCGTATCTAAAAGCCGTCTTTAACATGAATTAGTTCCCTGGATTTTATTATCGTGCGCACAAATACCGCCAGGCATCTGGGTATCTTTGTATCTCTCCTCCTCCTCCTCCTCTCTCCCGCTCCTTCTTTCTCTCTCCCTCTCTGCTCTCCCCCCTCTTTTTTCACTCTTGCTATAGCTCTCTTTTTCCCTTTCTTTCTCATTCTCATTCCTCATAACTCCCCCTCCCCTCCCCTCTAAATGTAATATGAATTAGTTGTATTATGTTTTATTTATGACGTCAAGTATCGAGTATATATTACGAACCAATGAAGACAATACAAATGTCGGAATGATTGTAACGCAACATGAAAAAAAAAGTGGAAAATCAACATCGTTCTTCCTGGGGAAGTTGAAAGCATGCACGACGCAAGTATCAAAATGTTGACACACATTTACTCACAAAATAATGCGTCCAGGCCAACGAAACGATGAAATGATATTGAAAAATGAACTATTTCGACTTATGGGTGTTCGTTTCCGTGTTAGACAAGCAAATAAACACACAGAGAACGCTTTATGAAATAGCGTTCGGTACGACATGGCGTTCGCGAAGTGGTAATTTACTCTGTTGTGTCAAATTTTAAAAAAGAAATTGCTATCTATGTATCCATAAAAAAAACTTGTGTAACTGATGTGACCATATAAAGAAATACAGCTAAAAATGATTTACTGACACTTGGCTAAGTGTATCAGAACCATAAGGGATTGTATCAAACACCCACCTTAGCTAAACCTGTAATGTATCCCAGCTAACAGATTGTATCAAACACCCACCTTAGCTCTGACTGGTTGTGTACTAAACCTGTAATGTATCCCAGCTAACAGATTGTATTAAACACCCACCTTAGCTCTGACTGGTTGTGTACTAAACCTGTAATGTATCCCAGCTAACAGATTGTATCAAACACACACCTTAGCTAAACCTGTAATGTATCCCAGCTAACAGATTGTATCAAACACCCACCTTAGCTCTGACTGGTTGTGTACTAAACCTGTAATGTATCCCAGCTTATCATTTGTGTTAAAACACTCGTCTCACGTCGTTTTAACACTAATCGATACTGTTAGACACGTAAGTTTTAATACCTAGTCTGTCAAAGTGTTACACACGTACGTTTTAATTTTTCTTTTCACACTCAACTGTAACATACCGGCGAACACTTCGAATAGTTATTTCTTCGTGTTCATTTTGTTTCATTATTAATATTTTGTTACAGTGTAATATTAGCTGCTGGCAATCATTTTATTTTAAGGGACGCTGGTTGGATAGGGCCCCCGTTTGATTGCAGCCCGGGGCCCCGTGCAGTCTTAATCCGCCCCTGAATGATGATCTCAAAATGCCCGCCTTTGAACGCGCTCCTTGTCTCTGCAATTCTTTTCAACTGTCCGTCCGTCCACTCGTCCCATTTGTCGCTTTCAACGAGGCTATTCTGACCACTTTCTTGGTATGTCGGGTCGTCAGCTTAAACAAACGCCAGAATAAAACTAATTGGTAGAATGTGATATCAGGGCGCAATTTGTTACGTATCAATTATGTTGATTGTCAAGGCGACATTAAAGAATCGTTTAAAATGTAAGGAGACATCGAATTCCGTTCCTAATCAAAGAAATTAAATTATAAAGAAATAAAGGTCTTGGGTGCTCTTAAAGTCCCATTTACTTTTTTGACATTACCAAATGTAATACGTCAGAGTAGCTAGTTGGCTGCTCAACTATAGATCAGAATACGAGTTGACTTTCTGTGTTCTCTTGGGGTAAATAGATCACGTCACATTACTTTCTGTGCTGTATCAACTCTTACTGTAAAAAGATCACGTCACATCACTTTCTGTGTTGTACCAACTCTTATAGTAAAAAGATCACGTCACATCACTTTCTGTGTTGTACCAACTCTTATGGTAAAAAGATCACGTCACATCACTTTCTGTGTTGTATCAACTCTTCTGCTGACTTTTGTAGATCCAATAGCAACCACCGTCTACCCCACCAACGTTCTATGAAACAACATGTTTATAAGATGCGAGCAGTTTTTTGTGTGCCTTACCTCGCTACACCCACGCCAGGTGAGGTGGAAATTGGGTTAGTGGAGTAAAAGAAATGTAGCTACCGGTCTCCTATATAAACTTTATGATTCGGGAGGAAAGGGGTGGGGGTGTAGGAGGTGGGTGGATTGAGTTGTGGCAACACTACACTTGTAAAATTATATTAACTCGTCAGCTATGGCCATCGTGTTAAATTTGTGGGGGGGGGGTGAGGGTTGCTTTGCTTTTTTTAACAAAAAATTAAATTGATGAGTGTGGGCAAGGTCCAATGCGTTGAATTTGTTTGCTTAGGGCTTAGGGTAACGTTTAGCTCTTGGTCAGACTGAAGGCGTGTACGTGTTTAGAATGTCTTTGAGTAGCCGGTAGCACTGTAGCAGATGTGGACGGCAACAATGGTGTAAGAACATCTGCTGAGACATCTTTTACTTAGATGTTTGGATTCTACCGAGTAACACAAATTCGAACATTTAGAACAAGTAAAAAAAAAAAACAACGTGTACTCGGTAGCACATAATCTACATCATTATGTAGATGGAAAGAAAATTGGAGACAAATTCCTTATGAAAAGAGGGATAACAAAGATGAAACCGAGTGTATTGGGTGGGGGTGGGCAGGGGGCTACCAAGATATCATACCTCGTAACATAATTTAATTTGACATATTTTTTTAAATGAACAACGTTGTAATTTTGGTCATATTAATGGCTGGCCATTGTATTGTGTAGCTGGACCGGGCTGACCACTGATGTGTCAGGAATCTGGACGGGCCAACGATGTGTTGGGTTGCCGGACGGGACTGACATCTGACGTGGAGTATCCGTCCTACGTCTAGAGATGACGACACAGATTTCAAGGAATAGGTCAACGGCTTTTTAAAAGTCTCGACTAAACTAAGGAAGTCAATTTATTGGTGTTGGCCTCCCAGCTGTCTTTCTATTTTAGCGATGCTGATAGGGGGGGGGGGGGCTTTGTAGCTCCCCCAAACCCCCAGCCGAAAATTCAAATACCTATTTCCGCCTCTTGTAAAGTTTCGATTCTGCTCCTTTCTAATCTTAAACAAAATTTCTTCTGTTTCTGAATTTCCTAAAGTTTTTTTCAACTTCAAACTCAAGTATGTAGTTTCAGTCGAATGACAATTCCTACATCTCTCTAATTAGGGCCATGTTACTTCTCGATTAAGTTTAGGGAATTCTTGCTTGTGAAACCAGTTATCAATGATTTCAAGTGGTACTAAAAACAGTACTGTGGTATGTGCTTAACCTACGAGTATGTCAACATGACCATAGTATGAATTTCACCTGCGCATAGTTGCGCTGCTTTCAAAATTTTGGTGGTAAAGTAGCGTCTTTGTGCTGCTGCCAAAAGTTTGGTAGTAAATTAGCATTTTTGTGCTATCCAAAACTTTGGTAGTAAAGTAGCATCTTTTTGCTACTAACAAATGCTTTTTTAGTAAACTAGCATCTTTGCATATCTGTGTTACTACCACATGCTCTTTCGTAGTTTCCACCAATGGGCGTAAGATTACTGCTTCGTGCGTGTGGCATGTATATTAATATCTGCTCGTAAATCTCAGTACCAGAAAGATAATCTTCGGATTTCTGGGGGCCGCTAATCTCGGCTATTTATTATTTATGGATTGTTTGGTGTGCTTTGTTTTTTGTTTTGTTTTTTTTTCGGGGGGGTGGGGAGTAAATCATCACCGTTGCATTTTTTCGTGAGTGTGTCATTAAAAGATATCACCAGCCCCTCCCTACGACTTGGGTGAAATAAATCTAGGAGGGAACATAAAGAGGATGTGGGGAGTCCGAAAGAGATTTGTTCGTCTCGAAATTCTTATTTCTTGTGGAAATCATTGCCAGTGACATTTTCCGGGAGAATTGTGGCAGTAGTTAAGGGAAGAGCTTGAGTTACAAAAATCTATGTCACAGAAGTTGGGATATTAATTATACAAGGATCAAGGATTATCTCTCTTCTAGTGGTGTGCTCTCTACTTCGATACTTCCATGGAATTTGTCTGCCTCGTGTGTTCCCTTGTTCATTGACACTGAAGTGTATATATATATTTTATATATATATATATATATGAGAGAGAGGGGGGAGTGTCTTTTCCCGTTTAAAAATTTTCTCACAGCGCTGTTTAATGTACGGCTGCCTTCTGGCGACTGACCCCCCACCACCACTACGTACCATCTTCCCACCACCGTAGGCTTTCAGACATTGTGAAGTTTAATGTTTTCCCCCATGCAGGACGGAAACCGAAACATTTCATCCCCACGCAGCTTAAAACCTCACGTCATGCGTGAGAGCGGGACAAATCGTGAGCGCCGATTTCCGGGGGGGGGGGGGNNNNGGGGTCAAATTATTCGTTTATTATCCCAAGTTCTTTGAATGTTGCCTGCAAAATTGGTTAACACTGGGCTATTATAACATAGAGCATTGCTTGACATTGTGCTGCTAACATACGTGTGGCTGCTGACATAGTTTAACACCGATTCATATTCAGGATAAGTAGCATCATATTCTGGAGGTTATCTAGTCCACGCTTTGGGAGATGTTCCAAGCGCGAAATGGATTGATCATATGGTTAGTATCGGTCGTAGTATGTCTGCTGGTCAGTTGGTGATCGTTTAGTGAGTAAAGGGTTATTTTAAGTCTTATTGTTTGGTGGTGGTCGTTAAGTCAGTATGAGTCATTTTAAGTCTTATAGTTTGATGGTGGCCGTATGGTCAGTATGTTTTGCTTGAAGCCTGGTTTCATGGTTTGGATGTGCGACTGATGTGTCGTTAATACCTTGTGTCTATAGACTTTCGTGTTGTTAATGCCTTGAGTCTATAGACTTTCGTGTTGTTAATGCCTTGAGTCTATAGACTTTCGTGTTGTTAATACCTTGTGTCTATAGACTTTCGTGTTGTTAATGCCTAGAGTCTATAGACTTTCGTGTTGTTAATGCCTTGAGTCTATAGACTTTGGTGTTGTTAATGCCTTGTGTCTATAGACTTTCGTGTTAATACCTTGTGTCTATAGACTGTCGTGTTGTTAATGCCTTGAGTCTATAGACTTTCGTGTTGTTAATGCCTTAATTCTATAGACTTTCGTGTTGTTAATGCCTTGAGTCTATAGACTTTCGTGTTGTTAATGCCTTGAGTCTATAGACTTTGGTGTTGTTAATGCCTTGTGTCTATAGACTTTCGTGTTAACACCTTGTGTCTATAGACTTTCGTGTTGTTAATGCCTTGTGTCTATAGACTTTCGTGTTAATACCTTGTGTCTATAGACTTTCGTGTTGTTAATACCTTGTGTCTATAGACTTTCGTGTTGTTAATGCCTTAATTCTATAGACTTTCGTGTTGTTAATGCCTTAAGTCTATAGACTTTCGTGTTGTTAATGCCTTGAGTCTATAGACTTTGGTGTTGTTAATGCCTTGAGTCTATAGACTTTGGTGTTGTTAATGCCTTGAGTCTATAGACTTTCGTGTTGTTAATGCCTTGAGTCTATAGACTTTCATTATCTAGGTAGAATTTCTGATTTAGCAGTAGAATCTAATCATAACATAAATTTTAGCAACGTAAAAGTGAGGGGGGGGGCTGGGGATTACCTCACCAAATCAAGCAGTCTTCTGTATTAAAAGTCTAGCGGATATTTGTAAGTATATATGCGGTTGGGGGGTCATTTTCTTCAGTGCTAAAACGGCGCTGTTTAACGACATGCACCCGTACTTTCTATTCCAAAATTACTTTCTCGTGTCCATACAACCTCGGTTCTCTGTCCTATATTATGCATTTTGCTTTATTTTAAAAATAAAACTCGGTTTCCGTGAATTAAATGTTTATAACGAAACCGCTGACTTCCTGTTCTAAGAAAAATACTGAATTCCTGGATTCTTAAACCATGGCTGATTTCCTGTTTAACTCAACCATGGCTGGTGTCTTGTTAGAATAATCATGAGTATTGGAAAGTATTTTATGAATTTCCGAGCTCCAGATGTTTACCAGTGCATGACTTTGTGAACTTGAGTATTACATGCCTCTAGTCTCTTCTGATCGTTGGTCTTTCTATTAAAAGCTTGTATTCAGATAACCCATCAAAGACAGTGGTCAATATTGTAAAGGACATTAATATCTCTTGGTCACTTGCAGCTATTGATCTGATCGGATTTCAGGATGAAAGAGGCCTATACATGCTGTCTTTCTTTTTCATGCTGTTTTTTATCTCTCAGAGAGTTCAGTATCTCTTAAATATTTTTTTACATCATTTTTTAAACTACACAAGTTCTGTATTGGTCTCATTTGAAAAGTACCCATCCAAAAACATGTACATGCTTCTATCTTGGTTACCACTTGATAAAAAATAAATCATTGAGTCTGCAGATACTGCTGTATTAGGTTATCTACCTCAGATGAATGAGCGTTGTAAGTTAAGGTGGCTAATAAACCTGAAATAACAGCCAGCTTGTAAAAGACACTGTGCTGTACCCTTGTGTCTGAATGTCATAGAGCCTCAGTTGTCACCACACATTCATCCCAGTTATTTTTCAATGGCTTAACAGCAGGATGAACACCCTGATAAGTTATAGTATGTCTTTTCATCTTATTGTATGTTGGTTTCTTAAAATCAAAATTCCTGTGTTGTTCAATTGAAACTTCTGGTGGGTAGAGGATGCAGCAAGAAGAACTATACTCTCACAAAAGTAATGAAGACACAAAGCTTGTTTGTTGTTTGCCACATGTTGTAGACCACACAAGTTTAATGGATGTCCAACAACACAAGCATGTTAAAAAAATCTCTGTCTTGATTTTTGTTTTCACATTAACCTGAACACCTCCATAACTTCCAGACTCAGTAGCAGAGTGATGATAACCCTGACCTCTGCACATCGTTATGTCTGGTCTTTAATTTGTTAGATTCATAAGAGAGCCAGCACTTGGGTCATTGTGGAATATGTCATAACTTAGGTCATTGTGGAATATGTTATAACTTGGGTCATTGTGGAATATGTCATAACTTGGGTCATTGTGGAATATGTCAGAACTTGGGTCATTGTGGAATATGTCATAACTTGGGTCATTGTGGAATATGTCATTACTTGGGTCATTGTGGAATATGTCATAACTTGGGTCATTGTGGAATATGTCAGAACTTGGGTCATTGTGGAATATGTCATAACTTAGGTCATTGTGGAATGTCATAACTTGGGTCATTGTGGAATATGTCATAACTTAGGTCATTGTGGAATATGTCATAACTTGGGTCATTGTGGAATATGTCAGAACTTGGGTCATTGTGGAATATGTCAGAACTTGGGTCATTGTGGAATATGTCATAACTTGGGTCATTGTGGAATATGTCATAACTTGGGTCATTGTGGAATATGTCAACACGTGGGTCATTGTGGAATATGTCAACACTTGGGTCATTGTGGAATATGTCAACACTTGGGTCATTGTGGAATATGTCAACACTTGGGTCTTGGGTCATTGTGGAATATGTCAACACTTGGGTCATTGTGGAATATGTCAACACTTGGGTCATTGTGGAATATGTCATATGTATTGATGAACATTATTCCAAAATGTCTTATCTTCTGATCTTATCTGCTACATACGCTCTATTATTGCATCCTACATTTATCTATACTTTGTGTTTAGTCCTGCATTCTTATTAGAGTTTGAAATGATGATATTATAGAGATTCTACTTGACAAAATTTTCCTGGATGTTTATTTTGATACAGTTGTTTATTTGGATACATTTTGGGTTTCTGTTGAAAGATGAGATGTGGATGCTTTTAAATAACATTTACTCCTGTTACATCTCCCTTTGCCCTGGAGGGGTATCCATTGTGCCTAACCTCACTAGAAGTTTATACATTAACAGTTACGCCTGTTACATGGCTCCTAGCTCTGGAGTGGTGTACATTGTGCCTAACCTCACTAGAAGTTTATACATTAACATTTACGCCTGTTACATCGCTCCTAGCTCTGGAGTGGTGTACATTGTGCCTAACCTCACTAGAAGTTTATACATTAACATTTACTCCTGTTACATCGCTCCTAGCTCTGGAGTGGTGTACATTGTGCCTAACCTCACTATAAGTTTATACATGTTGTGTTTCAAGAGCCAACTTTTACATTTCAAATGAATTTCAAATAATTTCTCAAAGACATAGTATTATGTCTCTTGTTTTAAAGGAAATTAGATTTCTGAATAGGATTATTCTGACCAATAATAGACCCATGGCTGACTGATTTTCTGTATATGACCTAACTATTTTTTTTAAAAAGAAACATTAAGGAATCCATTAGTTAACAGAAATGTTTTTATCATTTAGAGTCAATAAATAAACTCTGGTCAACCGTAGATCACATGAAACTCACCTGTGTTTTTGTCATTTTGTTCATTTTTCCTATTTCTGCTTGTTTAGTTGGGTGTGGAATTTTTGGGGGGTTCTTTTATACATTGTGATGGGGTGTTAAGTGTACACTGTTTGTAAATAAAGTGTAAATTTTGTTAGGGGTGTAAATGACACATTGTTTTTGAGATGGAAATTGTATGTTGTGTTGGGGTGTAAAGTGTACCGTTGTTGAGGTTGTAACGTGCAGTCTCACCCCTCATTTTGTAATGTGAACACTGTATTGGTGTGGTATACACCATGGAATGGTCAGTCAAGTGTACCTGCATGACTTATCAAGACGACAAACTCTTTTGAGTCAAATGTCCAGCTGAGAAAGTATTACACAAGCTTTGTCTAATCCTAAAATAGAAGTATGCTTGTGTCTGACCATAGAATATGGTGGTCATAAATCCATTGTAAGCTAATCTTAGATGAAATGGATTGTTTTGGTGGTGTTTTTTCCACTCAATTATTATTATTATTATCATTTTATCTCTATACTTATAAACTATTATTAATATTTACTCAAAAAGTGCTGGTACTTTACTTGTAAACTCTCTAAAGCTGATTAATTGATCACTTAATTATCAATATATTAGACCTTGGATAGTCTCAAATAACTTTGTTAAATTTTTCCCAGCTAATGGACAATTTAAATCAAGTAAGAACTAACATAGTTTCACTGAGTTACAATGGGTACTATTTACGTTAGGGGTTTTATTCAATATGAGTCTATAAGTATCATAATTTAATTTTCTTGTGTAGCATGAAGTGGGCATTGTACAGGGTGTTCTAAAAGGTCCACAACTCGTGAAAGGACTCTATCTCCAATCACTTAGTGCATGTATGTTTCCATGCCCAACCCTAGTGAGTAGATGCTTATAGTCTAGTTTTTGTATTGGTTGCTGTCAAGTTTCTGGAATTAGTTGCGTTTTTTAAAAAAAAACTTTAATTTGAATGAACTATAAATATGTACCAGCATATTATGGTAACGTATGATGGCTTGAAGGGATGTGCAGGGGAGGGTAGAGCCGACTGCTGCAAGGTGTGAGCAGGTAAGAAAGAAATATGAGAACTCAGCAGGATGTGATATGAAGGTACCACCCTCTACCTGATGCTATCTTATCTCATAACATAAGGGCAGCCCTGAGGGGCAAGGAAGAGAGATAATGTGTGGCCTGGAAATAAAGGGCAGGCGGTGGTATAAAGAACATGGGAGGGTGCAACATTGTGTCAACTGGGAATGTGTCCATTTTATCTTTTTAAATTTGGAACTGACATCACAACTGGGTTCAAATAATGGTTTTTTTAAATTTTTGTTTAAATAAAAAATAGTTAACTCTATAATTGAGAATTATCTGATGTAAATAGACAGAGAGATTACCAATGACTTTCTTTCTATTTTTAAATTTTTCTGTGAATGAAGTTAAATTCCCATCAATGTTCAAGTCAGTCAATTTTTTATTACATTGCAAAATTCTGTTCTAAAATCTTGTGAGACCAATCTTAAAGAAACAAATTGTTCACACTAATGGATTGAAGTAGAATCTACTGTTACTAGTTACTTCAGTCCTTCATATTCACCAGTGAAAAATAAAGATGCACTCACTGCCTTGCTTATGTTTGATGTAGTAAAGATAACCAGCAGTGGGCCGTGTGCTGTAGGAATCAAGGTCTCTGCAGGTGGTATTGATAGACTGCAGCACTGATTGATGGAGAGGCTGACTGACTTACTTACATGAACACATGTTGAACTTATTTCAGACGTCTGAACACCACCCAGACCCACCCCCTTTTTTTTCTCCCTCAATCTTAATGCTTATTTAAAAGAATGAAAGTTGTTGTAAAGGATGTAAGGAATTGAAAATAAAGAAGTTAAAACTTTTTAAAACAAATGGATTACTAGCACCTCCTACCGTTCTTTACTTTTTTTCCCTTCATTCTCATAATGATATTCTAACGCTCTTCCTACTAGTGCAAAACAAATTTTTTGCTCAACCACCAGACGTAATATTTTATGCCAAAACATGTCCTCCATCTTTAATTTGGTTGTTAGTATGATTCAATCCAAACTTCTTTTTTTCTTTACACATTCCCTATCATGTAGTCCTATTCAATGTTCCTTTTATCAGATAACTGACAGACACTGCGCAGCAGTTTAGAATTACCACACAGCAATTTTTTTAAAGTATTGCACAAAAAAAGGATGCTGTGCAACTTTGCACACAAATTGTTTTTTTTTTTAACTTTTTTCTTGGACCAAAGAACCTTAGCGGGAACTTTGATCCCATTGCTGGTCGGTTCTTGGAAGTTCTTTTGAAACCTTTTCTCTTGATACACCCAATTCTAATCCAACTTAGAGAAAATGATGCAAAGTATCAAAGTTAGAAGACAAAAAAACATAATGAGTCTCACCTTTTTTTTTTTTTTTTTGATGAGCATGTGTTGGTGAGTTTTCTGAATGTATTTTAAAAGTTCATTGTGAAAGTCAGGTGTGTTGTATTTATTGTATTTTAGCCCTGTTTGCCCATTGACTAAATGACTAGCCTGAATGCCTCTAGCAGTAGTATCATTTAACAGATTAGTCCTACGTCTGACACTTGGATTACTGGTTATTCCTTTGCAAAGATTTTGATTTTCAGTTTAGATTTTCAAAGTATCGCACAGTTATTAAAATATTTTGTGCAATCTTATAAAGTAGCAAATACATCTGATCCAGACCATAGATTTATATTTTAAAAAGTTACCTTAAAATTGTATCAGTTTACCTGTGAGTGTATCACTGGATTAGTTTTCTGCAAATTTGTCAGAGCTTAATTAATAAAAACCAAAATAAGAAAATAGGCCCTTAGAATTGTATTCAGCTCCCAAAAAATTTAAAGAAAACTATACTAGTAATACAAACATTTAAAATAGTACCTGATTAACATTATGGTGATGTTATCAGGTCCAATAATTTTTAAGGTATATTTGATTAATGGCCTATTAAAATGTTGATACAAATTTGGTGGTGAAATTATGCTCTCTCAAATAATAAAATCTTACAAAATACTTGAAATTTCTGTAAATAGAATTGTTTCCTTTTATTTTCCAATGAGCAGCCAAAAGCTGTATGAATGTGCAGTTCTAATATTTTGTCTTTGCTTAATCAGGCCAAATTACTGTTTTCCAACGTCTGTCTTCACAATAATGTATACAATCTCCACTTATTTAAGTTATCAGTTTTGTTAACACATTATTTGAATAATTTATTTATATCTAAGGATAAAGGAACTGTATTTTTAAAACCTCTTTGCAGTATATTTAATTTAATCACACAATTGTTTTTTTTTTCAGGCCATTGCTCAGCATGGCGGAGGGCCAGCAAGAGACCCAGCTTATAGCCAAATATGACTACAAAGCTGAGAACTCCCAAGAACTCACGATGCGCAAAGGTGAGCGACTCTTGCTGGTGGATGATACAAAAGACTGGTGGAAAGTTCGTTCCCCTGACACGGGCAAAGAAGGGTTTGTGCCTTCCAACTTTGTGAAAATCGTGAAACCTAAAGCCTCACTGTTTTCAACCATCCTCAAAAAGCATGGTGGCAAAAAGAAGCCTGACAGTGCCAATAAGCTGCCGACCTCCCATCCGAGTCCACTGATGAACAACGGGGATACCACTATCAGAGCCAGGACTAATGGTAACAATAGCAATATTACAACTGAAACTTTTCAACTGGGCCAATGCATGCCAGCTTGTGCCAAATATTTCTACACCGCTCAGCGAGGAGATGAAATCTCCTTGTCAAAAGGGGAGAGAATCATGGTGATAGAAAAATCCAGTGATGGCTGGTGGCGGGGAAGGAAAGATGATGGTAGTGTCGGCTGGTTTCCGTCCAATTATGTAGAAGAAGTCAGTTCATCAGGAGGAGGTAACTCTTCAGACAATAACCTCCTCTACTTCACAGCAGCTGAAGCTCGATCCCAGTCCTCACCGTCTCACAGTTCAGCGGATATAGTGCTGGCTCTATATCCATTCACTGGGAAGAACTCAGGGGAGCTCAGTTTTGAAAAGGGAGAGAGACTAGAAGTGATGGTTGCTGATCCAGAATCAGAGTGGCTGTCTGTGCGGAACTCTCGTGGGGAGACTGGGGTGGTGCCCGCCAATTATGTGACTCCCGCCTCAGGCTCCGGAGAGGAGGGCAGTGAGCGCGGAACATCGACATCATCATCCAACCCTCAGTCTCAATCCCAGTCCATCTCTTCCATTTCAAACACCTCTATTGCTGCACTGGCCTTGGCCGGCCGCAAACAGTTTCACGTTTCAGGACCTTTGGCTGATAAAGAATGGTATTATGGGAAAATTTCCCGCAATCAGTGTGAGGATATTCTAACCAAGTTTGCCCAAGATGGAGATTTCTTGATTAGGGATAGTGAATCTACGGTAAGGGCTGTTACTTGAATTTAATATTTCTCATATTTATCTGATGCATGATGTTTGTTATTTACGTTTTATAGGAATCTCAATTAATTTCCTTAGTAAAAAAACAGCAAATTTATTGCTAAAAAAAAACAAAGCTAATTTGTTCTGATTAAAGTGATGTACTGAAATATTTTGAGAAATTAATGTTTCCATGGAATGTTGGAAATTTGAAAATGGTCACATTTAAAGCTGTACCAACGTACCATCCCAACAGGCCAATTGTGACCATCAAGTTAATTGGCATCCTTTTTTAAATGTTATCCTGTGTAATACCTTAATTCTTAAAGTTATTTTTATACATTTGAGTCATTTTATATTATTATTATACATTAACTCTTAATGTGCAAAAGTGCGGTAATCCGCGGTTTACTGTTTTTTTACCAAAGAGTGGTAATGCGCGACTCAATAGAACTCTCTTTAGAAAAGAAATTACAGAAAATAAAAACTCTTAAGTGAAAAACATGTTTTCTACTTCCGTCAATGGCGGCTGTTTACCTCGCTAGTGTTATCGCTCGATTCCCGAAGTTTGTTGGAAGTTTTTACGTTTTTTTTATATTAATTAATATAATATTAATTTAATATTAATTGATTTTTACGCATTTTTTAAAATTTCACAACCGGTTGATCGCAAATCGGAAAAATACTTATGGTACTGAGGCGGAAGTTTTCCGAAAACCTTATGGCACAATAAGAGTTAATAAATCTTTCTTTTTTTTAATAAGATATTTAAAAGATGATTATCAATTCAGACATCTTACAATTCATTTTTAAGTACTTATCTTTAAGCTTATGCTGTGTTATATTATGTGTATACAAACATTACTTTTTTCAACACAGGCTGGCCATTTTACAGTATCTCTTAAAGCACCTGGTCGAAACAAACATTTTCGTGTGAAAAACACATCTGGCGTGCTTGAAATTGGTCAGCAAAAATTCACCAACCTTGAGGACCTTATAGAACACTACAAGAAGCACCCTATATTCAAGCAAGAAGCAGAGAAGCTTTACCTGGTCAAGCCCTTTGTCTGCCCCTCATCACAGGATAATTGATGTTGGCCTTTTAAAATGTTTGGAAATCTGTGTAGGATTTGTGTTATAACAAAATGCTGTCATCCAACATAAGCTGCAGCTCTCTACATGAATTTTCCAGTGTAACAGAATGCCTGGAATTTTTTAACTGATATGTTTGAGTCAGATGGCTTCCTTGTGAATGGAGCTATAAAAATAGCTGCATGCTAGACATAACATTTTATCGGATGAAAGTTACACCCCATTCCTCAGTATGCAGATGTATCAATTCATTCACTAGAAAATAAAAACTTTATTAAGAAACTTATTGGGTCTAAGAAGTCATTTTAATATTGGCTTAAGAGAGATTTTTATTTATTTATTTTTTTTATGTGAGAGTTGCTATACTCATTTATTATCAGTTATGATTGATATAAAAACTTGGTTAAAAAGAAGAGGAAAAAATCTAAAAATTTTGTTTCCTAATTGTTGTGATTTTTAGTGTTATTCTAGATGATCTAACTGAAAAGTTAAATTTGTTACAAAAATCAAAAGAGTTTATCGATCTGTGTTTTAACTTTTTGTTACACCAGATCATTTATTTGACTAAACTGTTGCTAGATAACCCACCAGACTCCCTGATTTCCAGGGAGTCATTGGTTTTCTGAGTGATGGGGGGGGGGGGGGGGTATGGCAGCATATTTTTATCCAACTTTAGAGAGATACCATTGATATATATGAAGTCCTGTGGTTCACAAAATCTATCAGATTAGGGCAAAAATTAATTTAAATTGAAGTCCTTTAATATTAAAGCCAGCCTCTTCAAAGTTCATTTCACTAGGTTTTTGTTTTAAATTTGTCAATTTTTCTATATTTATATTGTGACTTTAAATATAGATTGAACTCTTGTTTGATTATTATTTAAATGTGGTGCAATGATTGGTTTTCTCATTCATGTCAGAAAACTATGATATAAACTTGTATCAAGGGCAATAAAAAAAACTTCATAAAAAAAACTACACTAATTGTCAAAAGGTTATTTAATTATTATTTGATTCTGATGATCGGTCACTTGATGATTTACAAGCCAGATATATTGTGTCAATGCTATCTGGCATCATTGTTCAACATGGTATTTAGTCACTGTGTGAAAATCTCTATTAATTTTTTTTTTGCTCTAGTTCGATCCATGCCAGCGTTATATATATAAAAAAAATATATATTTAATTTTCAAGATGTTTATGGGCAAATCTATTTGTTTTCAGACTTTTTTTTTCTCTTCTTAATATTACTTTTGAAATGTTGGAGCTCAATATCTTTGGTCATATCACTAGGCTTATATTAAGTGTACAACAAAGTGTTGGTTTATTTCTTTACTGACAATCTTATTAGTTTGAAAGTTCTCTTTTCAAGCCTTAAAATATGCAAGTATTATTTTTTAAAGGTTTCGCAACATTAACCTTTTGGTTCTATAAGTTCTGCTTGGCACTCAGTTGTCAGAGGACCAACTCAATGGAAATGTCATTGTATAAGACCTTTCATATATGAGACGATTTTTAAAAATTTAATTTATAGCAGACATGTTGATTTTTATTTGAAAGTTTTTTTTATTGTTTCAAGCAAATCCATAATCAGTTCAAGAAAATAATGTTAGTTGTTTTTTTTAAAAAAAGGGAGGTAATTTTACCAATGTCTTCCAAGCATGTTCTCTTTTTAAAGGAGATCCCTCTGGTTAAGCTTTGGACAACTGCGTGAATTGTGAAAACACTGAGCTGAGACAATGTCAATAGATTTGTTTATCTGAGCCAAAACGATTCCTTAATTTGTATATAATATAATATAGAAAAGCCTTGAATTTCAGGTCAACCCAAACTGAGTCATGAAGGATCAATAATAAAACACAATCGTCATTTATATTTAAAATATTTATACTTAGAGTGATTTCATGACAAGCAAATAAAATTGTTATTCCAAAAGTTCTTCTCACTCCTTGGTCTAAAAATATTCAAAATTTAAATTTCTTTTCATGTTTGAAAGTAATGAAAGCTAAAGAGAAATGAAATCAATTATGCCAAAATTGCTATGCCAAGAAATATTTTAAAAGTTAAAAACATGTTTGTGTCAAACATGGTGTCGGACATAAGTCACAAATAAATGATCTTTCATTATTACCAGGACAATTTCAGAAGAAAAAAATTGTCTGGGTGGTATTAAAAAAATGTCACCCTTGAATTGTTTGCCTAAATTATTTGTGTGAGTTTAAGATGACTCAAGAACAATGAACATGTCTTTTATTTTGACAGTTGTTTAGTTACTTATAATGTCCACCTTGTGTTCTTTCAATTTTTTTTAGTCATTCTAATCCACACTAACTTAGTGCTCTTTTCGTAGTTGTTTTTTTCTTCTTCAAAAAGCTGTCAATATCAAAAGACGGACTAGTGGTTTGGGTGATTTGCATCTTTCTTGTTCATATTGGTATCAAGACTCTGTCCTTTTGTTCTGATGTCACACTGTGCCTTGTTTGATCTGCATAATGCCAACAGGGCAGTTGACTGCTTGTGTGTTTTTTTTGTTGGGTTTTTTTTTTCTGTTAGGTTGTGTTAGTTGACACTGTGGTATTTCACTGCAAATCGTCTTTCTGTCCAATGTAGGGCATGCTCTCAACACTGTTGATACGGCTCGATACAAGCTTATCTCAGCTTGTCATATAGGATGAAGGAAAGACAAGGATTTTATTTCAATTTTTTAGAATAGTTTATGAATTGAACAGCAAAATACCTTTAAACATATATTTATATATGTTTCTCAATGTCTTGAAAATAAACACAGCATTTTAATAGTATATAAAATCAAGTAAATTTAATGAGCAAAATTGATCACCAATGATATTTAAGGCAACAGACCACAACAATATTTGTCTTTCCTCCCTGATAGTGGTATATGAGAAAAGAACATTAATTCAGCTGATCGCACGTCAGTGATGTGTACTGAGATATTGAATATATACATAGATATATATGTTTGGCCAATAATTAACTTAGTTTGTGAATGATCTAATAATGTTAGCTCATTCTGATTTTCTAATTTAAAGATGAACCTCGCGGTGAGAGGGGCAACTTAGTTCTATGTACAGTTTTATACAGTAGGAAAAGTCCAACTTTTTATATGCAAAATATGTAAGACGTAAATATTATTTGTTTTTTTATGAGGATGCATTTACATTTACAGACTTTTGTATACTTTTCTTTTTAATCTATAATAATAATAATACAACTTAAGAGAGTCACATTTGTTCTGAAAATTGCAAAAGTAATACATTTGAAAGTGTTAATTTATCCTGCCTAAATATTTCTGCTGCCTTCATTTTTAACTAATTGTTGAATCATTTTTATTTTGTTTTGCTTTATTTACAAAATGATTTTCTCAGTTAAGCTTTTGACAATTTTATATGAACTCAAATTGTAATGGTATTCAAATGTTTATGTATATAATAAATTGCCAAGCTGGACAAAGCTAATCAGTGTAAAAGTAAAAGACCTTTGAATGTTTTAATTTGAATACCATTAGTCTCCGATGAGCGTCACGTTTTTCTCTCTCTCTCTTCTTCCATGGAAGATTTTTGATCATTTTCCCATGACTTCCACTGGCACAATAAATATTTAGTGGGGAAATGGTTCTGGTTGTGTTGATGACATTTTCTCTGTTTATTTTTAAAGATACTTTCTGAAATGTCAAAGTGGAATCTTGTCTTAAGGCTGCGATCAATGTTTTGTATAAAACTTGTTATTTGTGAATTGGTTTCTGTTTCTATCTTGCCATCTGACAGGGAAACATCTGTAGATCAAATGTCCCTATTGATCCAATTGTCTAACTGATCCATTGAGTCAAATATCTTTAAAATACTCTGATACTTTTTTTTTTTTTTGCCCTCTCTCTTGTGTGGGTGAGTTTGTTGTTTCCTGAGTGATTCAAGACCTGTCAAGATTCTACTGTTGTTGGTGCATTTACACATCAATAGACTCAAGTCTTTTTTTATTCTAAAATATGTTACAACTAATTAACTGGTATAGTACACAAATTGTTGTGAGTGCACCCCCCCCCCCCAACCCCCTTTTCCTCTACTTAGACCAAAATAAAGAGAGAGGCGTGGGTGTTACATCTTTATGACAGTCTGACCATTCATCAGTTTATAATTGCACACAGCCCACCAAAATAAAGATGTACGCAAGATATTCAATATTTGGAGTTGGCTCTTGTAGTATTTTATTAGATTTTAGGGATTTGGTTTTTTCTGGTCAAATGGAATGGGATAATTCATTGATATAAAATAACAAGGAGGCAATGCTCCACCTTACATATGACATTAATAATAAAGGAGTGTAAGTTGGTGTTATTTGTGGAATATATTCTGTTGGTTCACAGCTCTAGTTAACTTAGTATCAATTCAAACAAGTAAAATGTCAAGATTGTCTATTAATGATTGTGTCCCTTTGCTAAAGTAAATTACAATTTGACATATAGTACATGAGATATTTTACAGTAGTTTTAATTTATGTTACTTTACTTTCATCAAGCTATAATTTTAAATGTGTCTGCTGTTGAAATAGCAATTTATTGGGGCTTCTAATTAATTTTTTTAAAGTTTAAATAGTTTTTTCTTTTTTGTTAAATATTGTTTCTTTGCCAATTGTGTCATCAATTATTTACACAATGTGATTTATTCTTATTGATGAGTTTTGTTAAGTAAAAAATATACATGATTGAATAGCAGTTTACCAATCCTGCATTGATCTTGTCCATCAGAGATATGTACATATGTTGTACGAGGGTCCGTTCAAATCACTTGTATGTTGCTTGCTTTATTATTCTTTTAATGTGTGACACAGAATGAATTATAAACTTAAAGTCATCTGAAGGGGTATGGGGACTGAACTAGAATTTGAATTTCTCTTTTAAGAACGCCACCGACTTGCCCACTATTCCAACAATTATAACTTAATAAATAAATAGATTTTTGTCAGTAAACACAATGCAGCCAGAGCTTCCCTCCTGCTACTAGAAGAAAGCAAGTAGCATTATACTCAAGTTATACCAAAGAAAACAACAGGATTAGCAGAATTTAAAAGTTAAAAAAACATTGATTTCATGAAAATTAATTTCAATTGCTAGTTTGAATAATATTATTTCATATGGCGCCCTGTTACAAAATAAATTGTGGTAATGTAAGACTGCAGACTGCAAGATATGTCAAGCCTAATGGTAACTAACTCCTGTATTTCCCATACAACGGCATCTCCTTGCCCTGTGTCCGGTTGGTTTATAAACAGCCTCTATTTTCAAAAATTTCTACTCATGTGTACAAAAGCTGGATGCTGCTGTTGTTTTTTTAAATAAAAAATCCATCAATATCATAAAGATTTTTTTCTTTTACAAAGTTTTTAAATGAAGTCAATAGTTCACTGAGGATACTTGTTGGTCATGTCATCTGGCCTGTATGTATGACTTCCTACACACAAACTGTCTGAACTTTTTGGCATCCATATTTGACATAGACGTCTTCAGATTCATTATATGATATGACTGTTGAAAGTTAGATACTAAAGTCCATACAATAAACTTGCAGGCGCTACCATTTTTTGGTGCAATATCTGAGAGGAGAAAGCTCCTACTATTTCTTAGGTACCATAGCTGCCAGTGTTACCAGATCGTATCAAGTTATCTTGGTCTCACCATTAACATGGTATCAACACTGACAACTTTGTCAGAAAATAAATGCCATACAAAATCCTTTCTGGATCTAAAATTAATTTGTTTTGTTTTTTACATTAGCAAACAAAGTAATAAAGTGACTGTCACGTTGATTACAATGATTACATTGACGTTGTGGCATTGAACAATGATTACACAGACGACACAAGAAAGTTAGTAATCTAACACCAACTAATCTTCCTGTCCTTGAAGTAGTTAGTGACAAATTCTGTTGTAAAACTGACTGACTGTTTGATGATCTCCCCTAGACATCAAATTGACTGAGACCGGCTCAATCAGAGAAATGTTTCTCTTTCAGTTAGAACTCAATACAACAAGAAAATCAATCTATAAGATTGTCTGGCCGCCAAGTGACTGAGAGATAAGTATGAGTGATCCTTAAGTTAGTCACTTATTTGAGCTCATGATGGTTGATTGTTACACCCTGGTTAAATGTTTTAGATCTCTGCTTTGATTTACATATGTTGTCTTAATTAAAATCCATGTATTTACTTGAGTTCTGAAAATGGATCCAGGCATGTACTATAAATACTATGTAATTATATAAGTATCCTTTGTGTTGAACTCATGGGGGAGACTTTAGATGATACTCTGAAGACATTTTACAGACAAATGTTGTGTCATGATGTCAGTTTGTTCATTGGTAGTTTGATCTCTGACTTCCTGAATGGTCGCTCCCTTTTATATTCTTACATCCTAGATGTTTTATAGACAATCAAATTTTTTTATGCATCATCATTGTACCTGTCACTAGATTTTTTTTATATATAAATAATTTGAAGAGTTTTCTAACATTCCCCTTTCACACCAGTGGAATTTACAGTTTTCCTCTACTATAAACACAGAAAACACTGGAACTCATGGTTACTTGTTTGTCATTACTATTGGTAAATCTCACAAGATCACAATTTTTAGTCCTTAATGATTTTTCAGCCCTTTAACTTTGAATAAAATGTACCAAAGAAACACTGAAAGGTTTTTAAATAATTTATAATTCACTTAGAAAACTTTTTGGGTGTCATAAGAATTTAATATAAAATTATTCGAAGAATGCCACTATTGATAGATAATAACTTCTCTTCTGGATAAATAAAACATTGGAAAAATAATTATGTAGTTGCTATTAAGAATTTGAATTACTTCATATAATATAAAATATTAAGAGTGCTAAAGGAGATACTTCAATACATTTTATTGTCAAATATTGCATCTTTCATATTCCATAATTTTATTTTTTTCATATCAATTATTTTAACACACATACACAAATTAATATCTGGCATGACGCTGGATATTAAAATAATCTCCAAATGGTTTTGATTTTTTCTTTATACCTAAGATATAATGCTTGGCACTGGAAAAAAATTATTTGAAATGAAGTATAAAAAAAAAAAAAAAAAGGAGTAAAACTTTGTCTTGCACAACATGCAGCAGAGACTTTCAAACTTATCTTATCGTATCTGTTACAGACGCTTCTTCTATACAGAAGATTATTGCGTCCTTTTATACTATCCTCTTGAGTCTGCTATTTATTAGAAACTGTTTTCTATAAAATGTAATAACTGTGTGCTGGTGACAGTCTCTTAGTTGACAGTTTGCCAGCAGCAGGTTGTCTACCTTGAAGATTTTACCTTATGTTGATAATAATAATAATAAAAACCAGTGTTATCCATTTGATCTATCCCTGTTTTAAGTTTGTTTATGATGTCAAATGTGAGCTAGTAACAAAAATATTGTACCCATAAATTAAGTCGATGTCATTTTAATAAAACACAAGATGTTCAAGTGGACAGTAGATTGTTGAGTAAAGGATAATGTGGGACATCCCTCCACAGACACGAATATCTTCAAAGTTATTGATCATGTTTGATCTGATGAATTTCATGTAAAAGATAGCCATCTTTTTTGTTTATGTTTGTCATTGAAGGAATGGTTAACCATAAAATGGACTTTGTTCTTTATGTGTTTCACCTGCAGGTGTATATATTGACTAGCTGCGGGGTGTACATAGTAATGATTACTAAGTCATAACTCTCAATTTCTTGTATGTATTTATTGTTGATTGTATTTTAAATTCATGTTTTGTTTATCTATCTATAGGAGTATTTCTTCAAATGAATGTCTATTTAATTTATGACACCTTTCAATTCATACAAGCTTACCATTTGGAATATTAAAATGACCTGTAATTGTGAAAAGATCACATCAGTGTGTTCACTTTGTTTTGACTAAACTCTAAAGGTCATTTATCACCAAAGAAAGTTAATTATTATTTTCCTCCAGCAGCTTTGCTCACAGGCAACATCACAATAATTGTACTTCAGTTCTTTGGAACTTGACACAATCATAACTTTTAATCCCTGGTGACCACCCACCACCTCAACCCACCACGACAACCCACCACCTTAACCCACCACGACAACCCACTATGACAACCCACCATGACAACCCATGAATACCCACCACAAAAACCCACCAGGGCAACCCACCACAACAACCCAATGCCACAATCCACCATGACAACCCACTATCACAATCCACCACCACTACAACCCACTGTCACAACTCATCACCTCAACCCACTATCACAATCCACCACCACAACCCACCACAAAAACCCACTATCACAATCCACCACCACAACCCACCACAAAACCCACTATCACAATCCACCACCACAACCCACCACAAAAACCCACTATCACAATCCACCACAAAAACCCACTATCACAATCCACCACCACAACCCACCACAAAAATCCACCACCACAACCCACCACAAAAACCCACTATCACAATCCACCACGACAATCCACCATCACAACCCACCATCGTATTTTCATGTCCTCTGGGAACTAAGCTCAGGGGATGGGGGGAGGACAAATTATTATCTAAAAATCCTGAAATAGTTCTGCTGAATTACAGAAACATGGAGGAGCAGACGCAACGAAAGACCTAACAAAACTCAGCCAGAAAAGATTTGAAATTAGGTATTGCCCTAAGATTGTATGCTAATATTACAATTACCTGATATTGGCAATACGAAACACAGCCAGAATCATAGAACAATCCAATCAGACTCATCAGCTACCCTGTAACACCATTTCATAAATGTAAGACAACAGCTTAAGTTATACTTTGAAGTTATTTTTTTCTCCTTAGTATAGTTTGATCATTTCAATTATGAGCTAGGCAAACTGAACAAAGAAGATTTGTCAACTAAGTTGAGACTTGTCATTTTACTCTGCTGGTTGACGAATCAACTGATATATCAAAAACAGAAAAAATGGCAATGGTGGTGATTTACTTCGAAGTTGAATTTGGTAAGGTTCAATTTACATTTTATCGTTTAGTTATTTAAAAGAAACAAAATCAGACTTCATTTTTGCTGCAATCAAAGCATGTCTGGACGAAGATAAAATACCACTGGCCAATGTAGTGGTACTTGGAACTGATGGAGCTAACGTAATGATTGGAGCCAAAAATTCCGTACTGTCAGGTTTCAGAAGTGTACAACCAAATATATTTCATATACACTGCACAGGCCAAGTAGCTGCTCTATGTGCCGCTGATGCATGTAAAACATTACCCAAATTTATTGAACAGTTATGCAGAGACATTTACAGCCATTTTTCACATAGATGCAAAAGATTACAGCTGTACAAAGAGTTTCAAGAGTTCGTGGAAGCAGACTGAACTGTCCCTTAACCCGACGCTGGTTCGTTGGGGCACCATTTTCAGCTGCACACTATCTTATGCCATTTGTCACGGTTCTGATCTGCCTTCTGGGAGTCGCTAAATGGCAGACCGGTCCATGCACTCTTTGATATCGTCTTCCCATCTCTTCCTTGGTCTGCCTCTTTTTCTTCTTCCCTGGACTGTGCCTTGCAATATCGTCTTTGAGAGACCTCCAGATCTTGTCACGTGTCCGTACCATCGTAATTTCCTCTTTCAAATTGAGGTGAGAAGGTCCTCGTAAGGGCCAATGACAGCACTTGTTTTATCGGGGACCGCTTCGTTTGTGATGTAGGAGATGTTTAGCACCTTTCGAAAACATCTCATCTCTAGCGCATTAATTCTTCTTTGGAGGTCTTCGGTGAGCGTCCAGCCTCACAACCATACAGGAAGACTGACATCGCCAAAGAGCGCTTTAGTTGAATCTGTGATCTCAGGGAGAGCTCCTTGCTTTGCCAGATGTGTTTAAGTTTAAGTTTGCTTAATGCTGCAGTTGTTTGGGCCATTCTGGCAAAAATCTCTGGCTTTTAGCCTTCATCGGATATTATAGCCCCTAGCTATTTAAAGGTAGGGACCTCCTCGAAGAAGCCGACACTCTACGAATATCGCAGCTGTGTTCCACGAGATGGTTGAGCCTGTTGGAGGTTATTAATCGTATTGTCAAGCAATATGATGACTGCGAGAAATGGACCGGGAAAAATTACACCCACAATGATCGACAGTGTAAATGTTTCTATGTATGATCGTAAGCAGGGGGAATTAAAAACACTGTCACTGATGATGAATGTCGTACAATAAACTAATGTTATAAAATATGAGCACGGTAATAGAGACGTTTTCATGTGGAAACTTTAATTTAATTTTTTTTTTTAGCTATAATGCTTGAATTATGGCAAATTGTGCTTCATATTCGTTCGTTTTAAGGTCAACATATCATGTTAAATGTGTCCGTAAAAATTGTTTTTGTCCGTAACTTTTATTGAGAGTTCTTATACTTGTCAGTAAATGTTATTTTACTGAGTTGGCAACCCTGAGTATGCTTCTGATTGAGTTGGCAACCCTGGGTATGCTTCTGATTGAGTTGGCAACCCTGAGTATGCTTCTGATTGAGTTGGCAACCCTGAATATGCTTCTGATTGAGTTGGCAACCCTGAGTATGCTTCTGATTGAGTTGGCAACCCTGAGTATGCTTCTGATTGAGTTGGCAACCCTGAGTATGCTTCTGATAAAACAGTGCAAGGAATAAACCCAAAGATCAATAATATTTTATACGATGTTGCACTCATGTATTTTAAACAGAAAAAATATAAAATGACAGTGATTTAGTAATGATTTTATCCTCAATTTTAGATCTTGCCAGCAATGACGTGCATGACAGAACTGCGGTTATAGACAGATATTTCATGCTCTTTAATGTGAGTTCTAACATAATGTGTAGAACTAAAGATAAGAGCATTTAATTTTTTTATCTTAATTAGATATACAGACGCTCCTTCTATGCAGAAGATAATTGCGTCCACAGACCATGAGAGATGATCTGTTGGCAAGTGATGCAGCGGTCACAGGCCATGGCTATAGGGGTTCCACGCATTACCCCAGCCGCCTTACTATTGTCTAGTTAGGTACCCATTCGGAGCTGGGTGACTCGGGGACTCCTCAGGCCCCGAGAACAAATCCTCACCTTCGTGTGGATTCGAACTCGTGACCATCAGTATGACAGTTGAGAGCGCTACCCCTCGACCACCACGGAAAAGAATGGGTAGGGGGGGGGGGAAGACAAGTACGGGAGGTAACTCATTTATGCTTCACAAACTGAATTTTAATGATGAAATTTCCTTTATTTTCAGTGACTTTTATATCACAGAAGGAAAAGTAGCCCATGTTTTACTCCTTGTGTTATTTCCGTGATTACTGCCCTTGAATTACACACAGGTTGTTCTGGGCGCCGACTTTTTTCAAAAGCCCAAGTAACTTATGTAAATGTTATTACGTGCGTTCGTATCAATGTGTCCGACAACCAAAAATCACAGATCTCAGATCACGGCTTATTTATGGGCAATATGCCTTGTTTGATAGATACGAAATATTAACTTCCTGAAATGTACGCAAAGTATTTTAGAATTTTAAATCCTTGTTTACGTTTTAAATGTAAATCATTAACACGGACACATCTGATGTATGCTCCATGGCGTAGCTCACAAATCTATCCAGCAATCGCGGTCGCAGACACAAACTACTTCAAGACAAATGCTGACGTCACAGGTCCGTGCGTTGCCAAACTATTAAATGCTCTGCTTACATCGTACCCTTTTCCAAAATTAAAATTTAAGCTCAAGCAATGAAGTCATATAATATTTTATGGCGAGAAACACCTCACACTCTGTTAATCTCAAAATCAAAATGATTATTATTTTTACGTCTAAATTTTCAAATTTAAAAAAATAAATAATGATTTTGTCCCTTAAGTTACAGAATAAGTGACCTGGGCTTTTATATAGGATATTGTATTATTTTTAAAGACACATGTAATTCAAGGACAGTAATCAAGGATATAACATAAAAAAGTATAGTTACGAAACGATGTTTCAATCTTTTTTGTTATTCACTTGTTAATTTGGAAAGTTAACCAAAAAAATATTGTTGAAAAATTATCTTGCGCTAAAAAGAAAAATATAGATCTAATATTTTTTGTGAACAAGCCGTATTTAAAAAGTAAATAGAAGAGCCAGGATATTTTATTTGAATAATTAAAAATGAGAAATATATAGTCAATTAAAGTACTACAGGTCTAGCATTTGCCAGATAAAATATTCATGCTGTGTGTTGGTTTGGCTGGCAGCCGAGTCGTGATATCATCATGTAGTGTTTTGTAATATTCCATTCGACTAAAAACGACTGAGCGGTGTGAGTTTATGTAATATTGAACATATGAAGATAGGTTTGTTTAATGCTCACTCTGTCGGACCAAGACACAAAAGAACAATGATCTCTGATTTCATTATGGAGGAAAACATTGATATTCTTTTTATCACAGAGACATGGCTAAAAACAAGTGGAAGTGAACCTAAGTGTAAAGACTTAACACCATCAAGCTACATAACGAAATCATTTCCCCGTGCTTATCATGGCGGAGGCTTAGCAGTCATTTACCGTGACCACTTGCCAGTTACATTAATTGAAACTTTTCCTTTCGCACATGACACCTTTGAACTGATCCAGTTAACTCTCACATCGCCACAGCATATACATCTTTTCTGCCTATATAGAACTCCTCCAAGCCCAAAGAACAAGCTCCTAAATTCTACATTCAATCAGGAACTCCCAGATTTATTAGACTACGCAAACATGATGCGTGCCAAATCCATAATTATTGGCGACTTCAATGTACATTATGATGTTCCCAATGACCCCCTTACAGCAAAGGTAATGGACGCCGTCCAAAGCTTTAACTTCGTCCAGGGAGTCACAGAGCCTACCTTCCTTAAGAGTGGGCACATCATCGACTGGGTGCTGTACAAGCAGGAGGACCATATCGTCACCTCCTGCTCCGTCAGTCACGTGCTCACGTCTGACCACTCGGCTGTTCTCTGCAAGCTGAATGTGTCTCGCCCGAAGAAACAGCCTGTGTACAGGACAGTTCGAAATTTAAAGGCCATAAACAAAAGCGCCTTTAAAGCGGACATAAAGTTAATGCTTGATGACGCTGGACCGGACATCACAGCCCAACAGCTTGACGACAGACTTCGCCAGCTCCTGGACCAGCATGCCCCTGCCACCGAGCGCCTTGTCCCGTCAGTCCGCTGCTCCCCATGGTACGCTGCTGTCGGCGCTACACTCCGCGCTGCCAAGGCAGAACGTCGCCGAGCCGAATGCAGGTGGCGGAAGACCAGACTAGCTGCTGACTTTGAGATCTTCATGACAGCCAAGCGAACGGTCACAGACATTGTTCAAAAAGCCAAAGAAGACTACTGGACTGAAAAAATTGCAAAATGTTCTGATCCAAAAATGTTTTTTATGAACTGTGACAGTGTTCTCGGTCGCAGCAAAGACAGCGCGCTTCCCTCTGACATTCCCAAAGATGAACTCCCTGATGCATTTGCTGATTTCTTTTCTAATAAAATACAAACAATAAGAGACGATCTTGATCAGGAATGCTCTCAAACAGAACTTGATCCCCTGTTTGCTGACTTTCCTCATACTTCCTCCTCATTTACTTGTTTTCGAGATGTTACTGATGATGAAGTAAGGCATGTAATAGCTAGTTCCTGTCCAAAATCATGTGCTCTCGACCCGATCCCAACGCCCCTCATGGTTGAATGTCTTGATGAACTGCTTCCTGCTCTAACTTCCATCATTAACAATTCTTTACAGTCAGGCACTGTCCCAGCCATTTTTAAGCAGGCACTGGTTAACCCACTTCTTAAGAAACCTTCACTTGACGCTAACAACCTTAAAAACTATCGTCCTGTCAGCAACCTTTCCTTTCTTTCAAAAATCATAGAAAAACTAGTACTTGCTCAGATCACAGAGTATCTTCATTCCAACAATCTCTTCCCTCCCTCGCAGTCCGCTTACCGCCCAGCACACAGCACAGAAACAGCTCTGGTAAGAGTTATGAATGAACTTCTCCAAGCTAATGACAACAAGAAGATCTCTCTACTCACTCTGTTAGACCTATCTGCTGCATTCGATACCATCGACCATCAAATACTGCTTTCTCGTCTCTCACATTCCTTCGGCATTTGTGATATCGCTTTATCATGGATATCCTCATACCTTTCAGAAAGATCACAAGTCATCATGACACAAAAATACAAATCTAAGCCTTCCAAACTAGACTTTGGTGTGCCCCAGGGTTCGGTCTTAGGACCTATTTTGTTTATTTTATACACTAGGCCAATCACCAAAATAACATTTAACCATTCAGTACACAGTCAGTCCTATGCAGATGACACACAACTTATAGAGTCATGTTCACCAAGACACATCAAAGTAAGCATACAAAACACACAAGTTTGCATCAGCCACATTAAAGACTGGATGACAAGGAACAAACTCAAGCTGAATGATGACAAGACAGAAGTACTCCTTATTCATTCAAAATCCAGACAGCTTCCTGAACCACCAGTCTCATCTATTACTGTTGGTCGATCAGAGGTCAGTTTCTCTTCTCATGCACGTAACCTAGGAGTTACAATGACTGACACACTGACCATGGACAAACACGTCACAAACATATGTCGCTCAGCTTACACAGAACTCAGGAGAATAGCGTGCATTAGACATCTATTGTCCTTTCAAGCATCTAAAACTCTTGTCTGTTCACTTGTTTTGTCAAAACTTGACTACTGCAACGCACTTCTTTCTGGAATTCCAAACTACCTCATAGACAAAATACAGAAAGTGCAAAATTCTGCTGCAAGACTTGTTTTTCGGGCTAATAAAACCGACCATGTACAACCGCTACTACAGCAACTCCATTGGCTGCCTATTGCTTCTAGAATCAATTACAAAGTCTCTACTCTCTGCTATAAGTCACTGACAGAACCTCTTTTCCCCGTTTATCTTTCTGAGATTCTCCACACCTACACCCCTACCAGAAACTTACGCTCTTCTCAAGACAGTCGCATTCTTTCGGTCCCTAGAACTAAAACAAAATCCTACGGTGATCGCTCCTTTCAGGCTTTAGCTCCTACTGTCTGGAACTCTCTCCCTTCAAATGTCCGCTTGGCATCCTCCCTACCACGTTTCAAAAACTCCCTAAAAACTCACCTGTTTCGACAAGCCTACAATCTGTGATGATCACATTATTCTGAGACTCTTTGTTTGTGTGTGTGTGTGTGTGTGTGTGTGTGTGCGTGTGTGAGAGAGAGAGAGTGTGTGTATGCGTGTGTGTCTGTATGGGTGCAAGTGCATGGGTGTAGATGGGTTACGTGTTTATATTGATTCTTAAATGCGTATATTTATTTGTTTTGTCTTATTGTAATTATGTTTTAATCACACTCGCTTTCACTGAAATGTCATTACCATTTTAGATGTTTTTACTTCTATAACACTCGTATCACATAGACATAGGGTTCATACAAATAATAGCTAAAACGTTTTAATTTTTATTTGTTTGTCTGTATGTTTGTTTGTTTGTGTGTTTATTTGTTTATTTATTCATTTTATATGTTTGTTTTTCTGTTTATTGGTTTACTTGTTTTAATTATTTATTAAAACTATTTGTTTACTTATTTGTTGTTACATAATTTGTTTTATTACTTGTTCATTTCCTTATTCGTCTCCTTGCTTAATTGTTTATTATTTCTATATTTATTGAAAAAGAACTTTACCTCTTCGTTTTATTTTGTAACATAAAATATGTTGAAATTCTTCCATGTATTTTTAATGTGTAAGATGTATGATTATTGAATGCAACTATTAATTTTTGGTAGTGTTTTTGTAAAGCGCAGTGAGCTCTAAGAAACTGCGCTATAGAAGCGTCCTTTATAAATAAATATAAATAAATAAATAAATATTCTACTTATAACGATAAAACATTTTATAATGCTGGGTTGTCTTTCCTTTTAAAATCCTTTATATTAACTCGTGGTGTCTGCTTGATAGCTTGCTTGTCGCAAAAAGTTTGGAGCAATTTTTATCCCACTTCTCGGTGTCCTATCGAGCTGAAATTTTCCAAGCAGACTCGTGGCGACGATAAAAATGGTGCATCAAAATTTCACATTGATCGAATGTACTGTAATTAATTAATGAATTTTTACGTTATCTCTATTTATATCTTTGTAGCATTTAAATGTTATGCTAGTCTGTCACGCGGTGCCTGTTATATTGAACGCGCGATAAGTAATATATTGAACATACTTTTATCATACTTTCCCGATCTGTAAATGTTTCTGCTAGTCTATCGAGCCTGCGTACTATGTTGAACATAATCAATACTTTTAGTTATGTCGAGACTGTCGAGATGGGGTGACCTCTACGTGGTTGGACAGACGAGTAAGGTCGTGGTGTACATTGCGACCTGAAACCGACAAACCCCAGGCTTGGATAGCCGAAGGCCGTTGTTAGGCGTTAGGTGCTAGTCAAATATGATTACAGTCGCTGTACGGATCTTAGGCAAAGCATTTAGATGCAATGCCGATGATGAAAACCAAAGTACCCGTTGAGGGTCGGGTTACTCCGAAGCGACCGTTTCGTCCCCCTCAATTAACTAGCAACGCTGTTGAGCGGTGCCGGTTTAGGGCCAGGAGCGCCAGTACGGAATAGCAAAAGGTACCGCTAGGAAACGCTTTTGGTCGCCAGCTCTGAGGAAACCTTCCGGTGGGGGTTAAACCCTAGTTAGGTCAGTGATGATCCCCACGCTTTGCGGCGATCTAAACTATATAGACTCGTAAGCTTTGCCGTGGTGGCGCCAAAGTGATACTATGTTGATAGCGAGTCACAGTAGGTAAATTCCACACCTCCCTCGGGAGGCACACTTTAGTGGGAGGCGTTTTCGGCCCAGTGCCCTGGACGCCCAGGCGGCCGCTTGTAGCAGCGACCGCTCCGGGTGGGGGGGCTTCTCAGTCTTTACGTCCCTTAGGGGGCCAGAGGGCTGAGGGGGTTTTCCGGGAAGCCCCATGAAGAGCGCAGGCTCGGGACTGCTGATTTTCTTCCACATGTAGGATTTTCAGTTATGTCGAGAAGGGGTGACCACTACGTGGTTCGACAGACGAGTAGGGTCGTGGAGCAGACCACGACCTGAAACCGACAAACCCCTGGCTTGGACAGCCGAAGGCCGTTGTTAGGCGTTAGGTGCTAGTCATATATGATTACAATCACTATGCGGATCTTAGGCAAAGCATTTAGCTGCAATGCCGATGATGAAAACCAAAGTACCCGTTGAGGGTCGAGTTACCCCGAAGCGACCGTTTCGTCCCCCTCAATTAACTAGCATAGCTACTGAGCGGTAACGGTTTATGGCCAGGAGCGCCAGTACGGAATAGCTAAAGGTACCGCTAGGAGACGCTTTTGGACGCCAGCTCTGAGGAAACCTTCCGGTGGGGGTTAAACCCTAGGCAGGTCAGTGATGTTCCCCCGCTTTGCGGCGATCCTAACCATTGAGACTCATAAGCTTTGCCGGGGTGGCGCCAAAGTGATACTTTGATGATAGCGAGTCATAGTAGGGAATTCCACCCCTCCCTCGGGAGGCTCACTTTAGTGGGAGGTGTTTTCGACCTAGTGTCCTGGACGCCCAGGCAGCCGCTTGTAGCAGCGACCGCACCGGGGGGGGGGGGCTCCTCAGTCTTTACGTTCCTTAGGGGGCCAGAGGGCTGAGGGGGTTTTCCGGGATGCCCCATGAAGAGCGCAGGCTCGGGACTGCTGATTTTCTTCCACGTGTAGGATTTTCAGTTATGTCTCAAATATAAAGGATTTAGTCTTTATTTTAAACTGTGGTTTTTAAGGGGCTTTCCTAATTTATCCCCACTTTAGCAAACATTGTGAATCTAATGTTATAGAGCACTGGATTCCAGGCCAAAAATGTGTTAGAGGAAATGGAAAAGAGGTTGGGATAAAAACTGGGGTCGCCCCTCTATAACCCGATGTCTAAGTCAACTATCGGAAGACAAAACCTGGTTGGTGGAGACCACTTTAAGAACAAGTAGCACAAGACAGGGTCAGAAATAGACATGGTTAGATAATAGACATGGTCAGACAATAGACATGGTCAGACAATAGATATGGTCAGACATGGTCAGACAATAGACAAGGTCAGATAATAGACATGGTCAGACAATAAACATGGTCAGACAATAGACATGGTCAGACAATAGACATGGTCAGACAATAGACATGGTCAGATAATAGACATGGTCAGACAATAGATATGGTCAGACATGGTCAGACAATAGACAAGGTCAGATAATAGACATGGTCAGACAATAGACATGGTCAGACAATAGACATGGTCAGACAATAGACATGGTCAGACAATAGACATGGTCAGACAATAGACATGGTCAGATAATAGACATAGTTAGACAATAGACATGATCAGACATGGTCAGATAATAGACATGTTGAAGAGTCAACGCTAACCTGCCAAAGCCTTACTGAACAGACTACTAATGAGAACTTAGGCGCTAACAGTATAGGGTATGGTGACACTAATGGGAACACATCACTGTTCTAAACTGCATAACTGAGTCGCTAACAGTATAAGTGTATTTGTGACACTAATGGGAACACTTCACTGTCCTAAACTGAGTCGCTAACAGTATAGGGTATGGTGACACTAATGGGAACACTTCACTGTCCTAAACTGAGTCGCTAACAGTATAAGTGTATTTGTGACACTAATGGGAACACTTCACTGTCCTAAACTGAGTCGCTAACAGTATAGGGTATGGTGACACTAATGGGAACACTTCACTGTCCTAAACTGAGTCGCTAACATTTTAGGGTATGGTGACACTAATGGGAACACATCACTGTCCTAAACTGAGTCGCTAACATTTTAGGGTATGGTGACACTAATGGGAACACTTCACTGTCCTAAACTGAGTCGCTAACATTTTAGGGTATGGTGACACTTATGGGAACACATCACTGTCCTAAACTGAGTCGCTAACATTTTAGGGTATGGTGACACTAATGGGAACACATCACTGTCCTAAACTGAGTCGCTAACATTTTAGGGTATGGTGACACTAATGGAAACACATCACGATTTCCTACCAACTCATACATTGATCTTTCCTGGAATTTCTTCTTGTAATTATTCCCCCCCCCACCCAAGAAACTAATAACTAGGGGACACCTCTGTAGTGTTTTCTCTTAGGGCCCCCCTCCCGGCACCCAGGAACTCAGGTCGAAGGTGGCTTCTACGAAAAATTTACCTCCCAAAGGAGGGGGGGGATTTCCTACCTCGACTCACTACAACATCGGCGTCACCCCGGGTTAGCATGCGAGTCTATAGACCATGGACAATGACTAGATAGGGGGACGATCAAATTGACCAGCCCAAGAGGGTCACCCCGCTGGAAGGCTTCCTCTGAGCTGACGTCCGTTAACTTCCTGGCGGATTTTATTAAGGTTTGTGTCCTAAAATATAACGTTTATTAGAGCTGAATGCATTTGTTTATCATTATTGGAAATTATTGGACATAAATGGTACAGGGATGTTGCCCTTGGTGTGACGCCCCTGTTAAATTGAATTGGGAGGTTAGCCTCCTTTCCCTCCCCCACACCCAAACAAATGAAGACGTACCTTCCCTTAGGCTCCATCAGGTGTCGGACCCAAACAAGGTTGCTATAATTAAATCTGAGGTCAGGTGCGGACGCTAAAGTCAGTAGGTCAGTGACCAATGTGGGGTCCTACTTGTTACAATACGTTTACATGTTTGACGATGTGGAGAATTATTAAGTTGTTATTATTATACGTTAATTTAACTGACAAGCTTGTGGAATCCTTGTTTTGGTAGCTGGTGCAAACAAACATAACATTGAGACTTGTGAACTTAAATTGTAGAATTCACTGCTGTGTGACGATGCGGTTACACTAACTCACTAACCCAAGCAAAACCAAATTGCATCTAAACCCTCTCGTTTTTGCATACTTTTTTTTTCACCCAACATCTTACAATTAAAATTTTTTAAAAGAACGAAAAAAAAAAACATCGCGGTCATCGATTTTTACCACCCACGAGGTTGACTTCTCACATTCAAAAATAAAAACACGCAGCTGTCTCGGTAATGATAAAAGTTGATCCAACTAAGTATATTGAACAGTAAATAAAAAAAGGAACAAAAGATATTGGTAAAGGTTAGGTTATGGTAGAAGTTAGATTTGGGGATCGGATAACGCTAAATGGTTTCGTTTGCAATATTGTGGAGAAAGCTTGGAAAAGGTGCACCCCAGCCAAATGTTATGACCCCGTTCTGCCCCCCCCCCCTTAATTCACCGGACCATTCTCCGGGCAAGAGGGCGACGGAACGTGGGGGTGTTAGGTTACGAACAATCGTCAGTGACCAGAGCAAAGATTTTAGTTCGGTCAAACTGACCAGTCTCAGGGCAAGAGGGCGACGGAACGTGGGGGTGTTAGGTTACGAACAATCGTCAGTGACCAGAGCAAAGATTTTAGTTCGGTCAAACTGACCAGTCTCAGGGCAAGAGGGCGACGGAACGTGGGGGTGTTAGGTTACGAACAATCGTCAGTGACCAGAGCAAAGATTTTAGTGCGGTCAAACTGACCATAGTCCAGGGAGATGCCAAATGTAATTTATGTGAACTTGGGGAAACTATGAATGGTGTTTCGTTTTAATGGCTTTAATGAGGATGGCGTCTCACGTATCACCCACATACCGGTGGCTAGCAATATAAGGGCGGGGACTTGTTAGACCAGCATGAGAGAGAGAAGCCAGGGAGCCGCGATGTACTAGGTCAGGGAGCCAAAGAGTCGAACCGAGGGTGTCTAGTAGGAGTCTGGTCCACTAAGATCGTAGTACGGTCAGAGAGACGGAGCACTAAGAACGTAACGACGGCCAGATGAGAAGCTTTGATGTAAATAAAGAATTGACTAACTGAGTGGCGAGTTGTTATTACTTGAACGAGAGCAGTAGGAGAAAGTAAACTAGAATTCAGGCAAATAGAGCTTCTACAAATGGTGGCAGCGGTGGGATAATAGCCTTGTAACGCCTCTGAAGTGAAGTTAGTAGCCTTACGACGCCTCGTAGAGAATTGAAAGATTATAATTGTGCACGTCCTGGAGAGGCAGACAAGATAACTTTCTAGTCAACGATTTTACACATAATGACAACGATGGTGTCGCTGGAAGAAGTTTTTGACAACCTGGTCGCATATGATGGGTCATCGCCGTGGCAGACGTATATTTTTGAGTTCGAATCTGTTGCCAAAGAGTTGCAGTGGAGTAAAGAAGACAAACTTAATATCCTAATAATTGTATTAGAGGATGAAGCAGCGGAGTATGCCTGTTGTTACTTGGGTGAAGAGATAAGAAACAATTACGAGAAACTACAAGCTGCAATGGCGTGGAGATTTAATGACCCTAAATTGCCGGCCGACATAACAAGGGAGGAGAGCAAGCAAACGACATCGAGAACATAGGCAATGAAGCCGGAGGAGGAAGCAGAAAATCTGAGTATCGGAGAACAGAGTTGGAAGGCGATGGCAGTAGAGCCACTGACAGTCGAAGAACCCACCCAGGAGGAGATGGCAGTAGAGCCACCGACAGTTGAAGACTCCACCCAGGAGGTGATGGCAGTAGAGCCACTGACAGTCGAAGAATCCACCCAGGAGGTGATGGCAGTAGAGCCACTGACAGTCGAAGAATCCACCCAGGAGGTGATGGCAGTAGAGCCACCGACAGTCGAAGAATCCACCCAGGAGGTGATGGCAGTAGAGCCAC
>MUZC01001712.1:305020-315631 GCA_002072015.1 Radix auricularia
ATGACAGTCAAAGAATACACCCAGGAGGTGATGGCAGTAGAGCCACCGACAGTCGAAGAATCCACCCATGAGGTGATGGCAGTAGAGCCACTGACAGTCGAAGAATCCACCCAGGAGGTGATGGCAGTAGAGCCACTGACAGTCGAAGAATCCACCCAGGAGGTGATGGCAGTAGAGCCACCGACATTCGAAGAATCCACCCATGAGGTGATGGCAGTAGAGCCACTGACAGTCGAAGAATCCACCCAGGAGGTGATGGCAGTAGAGCCACCGACAGTCGAAGAATCCACCCAGGAGGTGATGGCAGTAGAGCCACTGACAGTCGAAGAATCCACCCAGGAGGTGATGGCAGTAGAGCCACTGACAGTCGAATAATCCACCCATGAGGTGATGGCAGTAGAGCCACTGACAGTCGAAGAATCCACCCAGGAGGTGATGGCAGCAGAGCCACTGACAGTGGAAGAACCGAGCCTTGCGGAGATGACAGTAGACCTACTGACAGTTGAAAATTCGATCCCGGAGGAGATGGCAGTAGAGCCACTGACAGTTGAAGAACCGAACCTGGCGGAGATGGCAGTAGACCCACTGACAGTGGAAGAATCGAGACGGGGTGATGAGAGTCCCATAACTGCAACCAGTGTCCAGTTACCAAAAACAACTCTGGTAATTCAACGGGCCTTTACACATCTTGAAATTTTGCCTGACATGTCAACTCCATGTCCCATCGGATTAGCTAACAGCCTAGTGGACACGCCTGGCGTTACCAGGACAGGCAATGTGACACGGGTCACTTCGGGACAGAATGACCCAATACTCGGTCTGTCACCGCAGACAAAGATCAAACGGGTTGACAATACGTCAGTCAAATCGCTTGGGCTACCGCATCGTCCAGCTGTCAAATACCGTGTTATCAAGAAGAGGAGGTCAACCCAGAAGGAGCGAGGGAAGGGCGACGAAATTTTGAAACCAGAAAACCGTTTCATTCATATTTGGAACGAATTCCTGTGGTACGACTGTAGGAATCAAAAAAGACATGATAGACAAATAGCCGAGACTCCTTGGATACCAGAAGTCTACAAGGGCGGGGGAAGTCAGATGGCTATCGCTGCCTAATTAAGGTGAGGCGAAATTGATTGTTTTTGCGTATGTGTGTACAGTGTACAAATATTTTTTTTCTTTTATATAACTCAGTTGTAGTGTGTGTGTGTAACATGCTGGTGTTCAACATGTTATAGTGCATTTCGTTTTGCTTGTCGATTCTAGAATTATTATTATGATGATGATTTCAGGTTGTAAAGATTTAAACACAATTTTTTGGTTCATTTTATGTATGTCAATTTATACATGTATTATGAGCAGGTTGATGTTAAAATCTGCCGGTGAAGTACAGTTGTACATGTATAACCATTTTACATCATTCTTGTGTGTAAATAATTAATGTGTTCTAAGCCGGTTATTCAGCTGTAGCATGTTTACGATCGGCCAATGAAGGTTCTGCCGATGTGAAACCATAATTTGGTGTTAAGATTTGTGCGTTGATGAATCTATACAATTATTGCAATTCTGCCATGTATGAGGTAATGAGGTACAACTTGGCGAAGCTGTGGTTTTAGAATCATTGCTTTTTGGGACTGTTTATAATTATGTCATAGTGTACATATGTTTGATTGTCTTAAAGTAGAAAGATAATTAAGATTTCTTTACCCTGTGCATTTTTTTGTTCCTTGTTGTTAACTTTTAACCTGTCAATGTTACTATGGTCATGCACTTAAGGCCGACTAAGGCGAGTGACTTGAATTGAGAGAATTATGAAATTGATTTTATTGTGTTTTGCCATCGTATGTTGTTACATAACCAATGATAATGATGAATTGCCTAGTTGTGTGTTAGTGTAATGTTGTTTCTTGAAATTTGGAGCATGATGTACTGCTTGAAAATGTTTGCTATCTTATGCTATTATTTGATTAATGATGATGAAATGAATAATTGTGTTTTGTTTGTGTAATGCTAGTACACGAATAAGTTAATGATGAAATGACTTATTGTGCTTGGGTTTATTATTATGAATTTACTAATGATGTTTATTTACCTAATGCTATTTCATGATTTTTTTTTTGAGGATGCATTGAAATTATTATTGTTCATCGTTGTATTTCACTTTCATTGAAACTTTTTTGTCGTACATACATTTTGCACCTTAGTTTACCATTTCAATCACCTCAATGTGGTGATAATTAATTTTGTTTCATGTTGTCAAATTATTGTTGTGTTTTGATTCTCATCTGGCAGACTAACTGTTGACTGCCGACTGAAATGACTTTATTTTGGGTGGCTTTGTAGGTTACGCGGACGTTCGGGAAGGGAGACGCGTAGAAATTCAAGTATATTACGTACAAATGGGGAGATAACTGCGATGAAGGAAACATCGCAAACATAAGTATCAGCTGTCGTTAATGAATGCTAATAGTCAATGTCACTAAAAGCCATTTACGAATCAGTGATGAACTTAGTGATTGAAGTTAAATAATGTCAGGAGACATTAACATTTTTTTGTTGCGGGAGATAGCGTGGAGAAACGTTTGGGTAAGGGTGCACCTCAGCCAAATGTCATGACCCGCCTCTGTCCCCCCCCCCTTAATTCACCTGACCATTCTCCGGGCAAGAGGGCGACGGAACGTGGGTGTGTTATATTACGAACAATCGTCAGTGACCAGAGCAAAGATTTTAGTGCGGTCAAACTGACCATAGTCCAGGGAGATGCCAAATGTAATTTATGTGAACTTGGGGAAACTATGAATGGGGTTTCGTTTTAATGGCTTTAATGAGGAGGGCGTCTCACGTATCACCCACATACCGGTGGCTAGCAATATAAGGGCGGGGACTTGTTAGACCAGCATGGGAGAGAGAAGCCAGGGAGCCGCGATGTACTAGGTCAGGGAGCCAAAGAGTCGAACCGAGGGTGTCTAGTAGGAGTCTGGTCCACTAAGATCGTAGTATGGACAGAGAGACGGAGCACTAAGAACGTAACGACGGCCAGATGAGAAGCTTTGATGTAAATAAAGAATTGACTTATAACTGAGTGGCGAGTTGTTATGACTTGAACGAGAGCAGTAGGAGAAAGTAAACTAGAACCCAGGCAAATAGAGCTTCTACAATATGGAGGTAAGTGTTGCGCGAGATAGGACGGAGCTTGACTGTGGTATATAACACCGTGATAGGTAAGAGTTAGAAGTTTAAAAATTCACTTTAAACCAGGGGTGCGCCACCTTTGAGCTATGCCGGTCGCATTAAAAAAATACCTTTGCTTCGGCCGCCAAAAACATTTTCACTGAAAAACGAAACAATCACTATCAAAAAGTTTACCTCTCTTAACAGTCAACGTGAGATAATAATGACATCATCATAATATATTGTAGACAAACAAAGAAGAAGAAAAATCAATCGATATTTTCGTATATTTATACTATATTGAACATTGTCATATAAACCTAACAGTGTCCTAACATCATGTCACACACGTACATCATAAAGATATTTTTAAGTCTTATTATTTCACGGAGAGCACAATAATTGAATTAGTGATAAGCTACTTCACTAACACTGTCCATGTAACTTAGCAGTCCAGAGTCCAGAAATTAGTGACTGCCTTGCTCTTGGATGTTTGCCGAGAGTCGCAGAAAGTCCAGGCATTAGCTGGAGATCATCAGTCGTATTCCTGACGCTAGATTCGTGTCCACCAGTCGGGTTCGATATTGGTTCTTGAGATAATTTATTCGTGAAAATGAAGCATCCCACTAGAGTGTTTCTGGCTACATCGCGAAGCTTGGGATACTCCACAGCTACATTCCATGTCTCCAGTAGATCATTTTTGTCCTCGAATTTCTTCACAAGCTGCGCGTTATTTTTTTAGTTCGATCAGTTCCATTTGGACATCCAACCGCGCACTCTCTGTCTCAACCAAATGTGGAGAAACTACAAGTCTCATATTTTCTGAAAGTATGTCGAAATCCTGAAAACGTTCTTCTAATTCCAGCAACAGCGCTTTGAGGAAGTCTGAAAAGAACGTAGCCGGAATTTTATCTTTTCTTCTTTCATGGTTCTCGATTAGAGCGGTGAGTTGCGGGAAATGATAGAGATTGAGCTGTTGGATATGATTTTTTAGCAGACGACATTTGTCACAGAAATCCTGAACTCTTCTGTGCATGAGGCAAACTCTTGTTCCTTTGCCTTGCATAGACTCATTGGGGCAATTGATATAAAATAACAAATCTACAAGGAAGGCTCGAACTATTAAGAGGACCTGGCTCTGCGGTGAACAGTCCTTGTTTTTCGTGACATAAAATTACAATATTTCTTTTCGTAGCAGCAGAACAAGGCGAGATGTTTCTCCCTGAGATAAAGAACGACCGCTGGTGTGGTACAGAATATCTTCAGCTGAAAAATGATTTGTATGAAGAATTTGTATGAATTGGTGGCGGTGAAGTGCATTTGCGCGATTGAAAAGGAAAATTGTATTCACACCCTTCAGAATGTTATCCAAATCAAAAGATTTAGAACACAACGCTTGTTGGTGAATAATACAGTGCAGATTTATGAGCTGGTCATTACCGTGATCCATGAACACATAATCAGAAAATCTAGCCACGAAGCAATTTTGCTTACAAACCTTGGCAGGCGCGCCGTCTGTGCAGATGCCTCGCAGTTTCTTCAGATCAACGTGCGAGTCGATGCAAACTTTATTAACTGACCAAAAATATGTCTTCTCCTCGAGTTTGAGTAACGAGTGTCTCCATGGAGAGCAGATCCTCGCACAATTCAAATGTTGGGGATAGGGAGCGAATAAATATAAGTGGCTGCGTTTAATCTGAAATATCCGTAGATTCATCTACAACCAGTGCAAAAAAGCTGTCCTCCTTTTCATTCTTTGCCTGCATGGAGAGCTTCAGCTGCTTGGCAACATTGGCAATATTACTTTGATGGCGTTGTATGGAATCGCGTGACAGAAGAATCAAAGAATAATCCGTTTCCTTACCGGGATAAATGCATTTAACAATAACCATGATACAACTTTTCACGAGTTCCCAATCGGAAAAAGATTTTCCAGTGACACCGAGATGATACTGCGCTTATTCGTAGTCTTAAAAGCTGACATGACCAAGGTCTGTTATCGAACATTCCTCTTTAGATTTTCCACACAGATCTTCCTCGGATCACCTTGTAACTGTGCATAGTTGTGTGAAGCTAGTCGGCGAAAATGTTGCTTGGCATTGTCTTATTTGAGAGTTTTCACGACATCGCCGCAGATTAGACACTGCATGAAATGGTTCTCTGTCTCTGCTATAAAGAAATCTAAACCCATTGAACATTAAACCTCCGCTTCTTTTCTTCCAATGTACTTTTCCTTTTTATCTACAGGATGAGTACAAAGGTGGCACGGATAATATTTTACGGTAACTAAGTATACAAGCTGTATGATACAATTATAGTTTTAATTAAACTCTTTCACTGTTAATACTATTATGTCAAGAATCTCTCCGGATTTCTGGTGCAGCTGACATGGGCATTTGTGTGTACTATAGCAGCTACTGAAGTCGACCGACGTGTTACACTGTTACACAGTGCTAGCACAATACATCGAATGAGCGCATCACACGGTTTAGGCGCGCTTCAATATTAGGCTGTTAAACTTTATGGCCTTCCCTTGTTAGCTGCACTGTATATGAGCGCCAAATACTGCAGCTAACGCTACAGCCGCCGAATGAAATCATAATTTGTTTCGCAATAACAAGTTCTTAGGAGTGTAAATGAATATTAGATATTTCATTTACAATTTTACGTAATTTTTGCAAAATTGCAAATATTTGAAGGCAATATGTTATTACGAGCAAAATACCCGTGCTACGCTACGGGGTAGGCACAATAGGAATAACTTTATTTTGGTTTTGGGTCTCAAATTCTCCTTAAAAATGAATGTAAACGCATCTGGAAATTAGGGTAGTGATAAATCAAACCCCTTCTTAATAAAATCAAATGTGTGTCGAGAAAAATAAAAATATTATTAATTTAAATATTAGCCATCAATTTTGGTTTTTCTGCTTTAATATAGCATCATTATTATCATCCGTGGCTTGCTCCACCACATCCTTCCAGCTACAGCCCATGTAGGGCCCTGGCCTGCTCAACCACATCCTTTCATTCAGATCGATTGATGACTTTCTTTCACCATGCTCGAACCCCTTTAATAACGCATGCTATATACTCTACCAGGATAACAAATGTCGTTAACAGTTACAAAAATCTAACGGGCAAGGCTCACTTTCTTTTCACGTGAATCAAAACATGAAAACAATATCTTTCCACATGATTCCTTTGGTTCTTAGAAAACACACATTTCATTTATAGTCTAAGCATAATATTAGTTCAAGACGAATAGAATATGCTTAGCCAGATAATATTTGTGAATATTGTGGCTTGGGGAGAGAGGAAAATATGGTTTATTTGTTATCAAGGCACATGTTCCTTTAACGTGTATAAAAACATAAGAACAATGCTGCTTTTAAGACAATGGTGAGAAATTGATCTCCTTATAAATGTTATGTCAATCATTCTATATTCCCACACATTTTTTCTAATAGTAACAATTCACTTTATATCAATCTTTATTCCCGTTGTACACTATTCATCTAATAAACTCAAAACAGCTTGGCACAAAATGAGTTGTTGTCAGTGTGGTTTTTTTTTCGACATAACACGCACTTTCTTATGCTATATCCTACTTATAAGTCATAATACCCGTGATATTTCTTTACACTTGATATATTTACACCTTAAAGAACAGTTTTTACCTAAAGCGTATGTCATACAACCGCATTGTTCGAGAAACGTACCCAATTTTTTAAAATGGATGTTTCATCATTCGTTAGGACTTTGAGTAAAATACATGTTATAAGATTACTTTTTTCATGGGAAAAGCTCTACAAAACATTATTTCTATTTCTAGGCTTAGCATGGCCTTAGTCAAATTAATAGGATTATTTTATGGGTCAGATATTAATTATGTGAATATTGATGCTAAATTAAGGTATGTATGAGTTAATTTGTTTTAAAGAAACACCTTAAATCGCAAGGTTTGAGCTGAAAATGTACCCTGCTGGTTTACTTTAGTTGTGCAAAAAGTATTTTCTATTTGGTGGTTGGACACCTCGACCACGGACGATTCGACCCCGGACTGTTCGACCCTGGCAGTTCGACCACAGGACGTTTTGTCCCCAGGTCGTTTCGACTTGGGTCGGTTCGACCACGGAAGGTTCGACCCCGGTCGATTCGACCCCGGGGCGATTCGATCCCGGACAGTTCCACCAAGGGACTTTTTGACCCTAGGGCGTTTCGACCCTGGACGTTTCGACCCCTTTCTATCTACACCGTAGAAATTTATTATTATTTTTGTTTGTATATATACTTTTTAAAATACTGGTTGTCATGTTAGATGCGCAACATTAGCAGACATAGAAATAACCAAATCACACACTTATTCGCACATAGCCCCCCCCCCACACACAAACATGCACCAATAGACAACTCTACAGTTTTAACCATAGCACGTACCATAACATTGCATTATTCTAGCAATAAGCTTTTTTAAGTAAGCTTTTTCATTAATCTACCAATTAATCCACAACATCCATTCCTTTACAGTTGAGGTATGAACTTTATTTAGGACAAATTAGATTTATTTTTATTGAGCTGTTTAATTCTTATGTGATTGGGATGTGTAGGGTTGGGGAGATTTTTTAATATTGTCTATTTGTTTTTAAAAAAACACGCGTTGAATCGCAAGGTTTGGGCTTAAATTTTTACACTGCTGGTTTTCTTAATCTTTTCAAAAAGGATATTATCAGTGGCTAAGAAATAGTGCCACTCAGGGATCTGCGATATTATAAAATCATGACCCAAGAAATGAAATGCACCCTTCAAATAGTTCGCAAAGTTGCCACTCTTTAAAAAAATTACAATTCTGCTTTTTAACCCCACTCTTACAACAGTGTATAAACACTTATACACGTACCATAATATTATTTAAAATCCCTGCGCGGTTACTTTATATACGAATTTCCTTAATGTCAGTTTATAATGAAATCGATCCAAAACACTTACTTGTATTAAGTAAGCACCTAAGAGAAATACATCTTCGTCCTAACAAATATTTGCAATCGTTTCTATGATAAATCACTTGTTAAATGCTTCAAAAGCGGTTCTGTGTTAATTTTTCTATTAAGAAATTTCATTTTCTGTACTTTTGACTTGTTATAAGCCCGTATAAAATTTGCCTCCATCCGACAATATACGTAGATAAATAAAAGCTTATATTAAAATGTAAAATTGATATTTCGTCTGCAATTAAATAATTTCTTCACATTTATTTCTATAGTTATTTAACAGTGACTAAGAGAAATTAGTTCGAACTATCTTCGTGTGATTTTATTATTGTAAAATACAATTTAAAATTTTAGAAATGTTCCGTTTTCTTTAAAAATAAATATGCGCCATCAGCCTCAATCTTACCCATTTACTTGTTACAATTATCAATAATGAAATTTCAATAGCGATTATAAGTTCTTTTCACTGTTTATTTCCCATTGTGGCTATTCATGCGAGTAATCGTTCAACTAATGCGCAAGGGCTCATTTCTTCTAAAATGAAACATAAACTAAAACCATCTCTAAAAAATGATTGGAGATTGATCTTCTCAATAACAGTTTTTTAAGTCACATTCAATGACTTCCCGTTATCTTTTATTCAAGCACACACGAAGAACGCATCGGCAAAAACTTGTGTTCATAAAATTAACGGAATTTTTCATAATCCAGTGCATAATTTTAACTATACATAAACCATTACCTGGTAAACGTCTTTTCAATATTTAAGTTCACTTTTAGCATTCTATGAAATCAATAGTTATTTCACAACAAATACAAACACACAGTCACACGCACACACAGACGCACTTACATACACACATTAACACACTCGCACACATGCTTATTCACACACTCGGATTATAATCAACATATTAAGTAACATCAAATAAATTAATATAATAAAAGCTTCATGACGCCACTTCATTTTTTACGGCGCGCAAAACCACACGCTCAGTTAATCTCAAAACCAAAATCATTATGATTTTACGTCCATGTTTTCAATTTTTTAAAAAAAGTAATCAAGAGTTGCGTGGTATAGGGGCTTCTGACGGACGGAAATGCGCCTTAGCGCATTATATAATAGATAATTAAAACCGATTTCCACGGCTGCACTTTTTCGTGCCCATAGCCGCATGCGGCCGTACGACCGAAGGTTGCGCAACCCTGCTCTACACAGTGGTGAACACTGTGAACACTTTGGACGAGGTCTGATGGTTGTGATCTTCAAATATAAAACAAAGGAGATCTCTAAAATGTTCTCGTATAATCATTCACTGACGCCAGAGTTTTTTTTGGTTTTACAGACTACTAATAATTTTAAAAGAATATCGTGTATAAGAATTGTTCCATTACATATCACCCCTCACCAATGCTCTCTGTAAGGATCTTTGGTCTGTGTGGAAGTCGCAAAAAAATTTGTGCAAAGTTGCACAGCATAAATTTTGTCCCGATAATTTACTAAATTTGCTGCACGGTAATTCTAAACTGTTGCGTGGCGATGGGCATATATCTGCGTGGCCGCGCAGGCGAGCAGCTTTTAAATGGGACATTGCTCCCCCCCCCCCACTCTGGCAAAAGAATTACGTTTTTTATTTTGAAAATAATTAATAAATATCTGCAAAAATTAGTTGAAATTAACTCAAAAATAATAAAATTGAGGTAAATATTTATATTTACCTACAAAAAACCCGTATAAACCAAGTTTTTTACTATAAATCATTTATATACGAGAAATAATTTAAGGATGTTCATTATAATACGCAGGGCAAAACAATCCGAAAGTACAAAATTATATGTCTCGATATGTCTCGTAAAACATGTTCAATATGATGCGCACCTATCGTGAATACATTTTTAAAAAGCATTTACAATATAATGCGCACCGATCGTGAAAATATTTTTTAAAAGTATTATGAACATAATGCGCACCTTATTGCGCGACAGGAAAGGTTGTTAAACATAATACTTACCACGACACTCTATCTCAAAAATTAACATAATGCATAGAGATAAATAAAATAATTAAAAAATTCAATAATTCAATTACAGTACATTCGATCGATCTGAAATTTTGATATATTTTTTTTATCATTGGCACAAGTCTACCTGCAAAATTTCAGCTCGCTAGCTTACGAGGAAGTGGGTTAAAATCGATCCAAATTTTTTTCGGCAAGCAAGCAAGGGCTCAAACACCACATGTTAATAAAAAAGGATTTTTAAAAAAAATAATATTCTGCATTTTTATCATAACTGAAACATTTCATATTAATTTTTTACTTCTATCGGCCGTATAATTCAGCCTCGCTGTTAATTGATGGTGCCAACACTGCAGAATGAGAATCCTTCCGGGGGAACTGAAGTTCATTTAAATCCCCGCCCCTGGGCGCCAACTTTCTTCCCCCCCCCCACCCCA
>MUZC01001712.1:320135-337811 GCA_002072015.1 Radix auricularia
GGGGTAAGACAATGTTTATTTTATTTCAAATGTATTTAATACTCTGGTGTTTGGATTTCTACTAAAGTTTTCAACATTCACTTGAAGGGCAGCACAACTAAGAGGTTCCTTGTTAATGTTTCATACCAAACATATTTGATCATGATGTTATCTGTACAACTGGCAGTTTTGCACTATATCATAAGGTTAAAAAACAAACAATTAAAATAAATTTCTAAAAAATTTCATTTCTAATTTTTTAAATATAGGTTGCATTATGTATTTTAATTTAATACTTTACTGTATCAACTTTTAAGAAAAAGTAATATCCAACTTTTATGAAGGAAACATTTTTTAAATTTTTATACAAAATTAAAAAAGACAGACAATGAAAACATAATATTTAGGTTTGTTTTTTGTTTTTGTTTTTTTGTTGGTTTTTTTTTACTTATTCTTTGTTGAATCTTAATTTAACACTAAAAGGCTAATCGTTTACTGCCATATAAATGTGTTTATTTCTTCTCGTTAAGTACAGGCCGCGTGTTATCGTCTCATTGAAATCCTTGAACCACTTGCTAAGAAAAGGGTATATATGCAATATGCAAGGTTAATTAATGGCAGCTATTTCCCTTTGATACACGCAACCCGCCGTGGATATAAAAGTTGGGAAAAGATTTAACTAAAACAAAATACTAGACGGCTTTACTAAAATTCAGTTACACAAATTGGGGTCAGCCAATATTTATGGGTAATTATGGCAGAATTTGTGTACAGAAATTAAAGGCTTAGACATTATTTTATCCTTGCGCCGAATCAAATCATAAATAGTCTATGTGTCATTCTCTAAGGAGTTTCGGGCTTCGGCTCTTGTGGACTGGCCTACAAGTCCTGCGGTGAGTCTCAACATAATGGCATCCCCATACAGATATTCGTCCGCAGTTCTTGTGTTGTCTGGCTTGTCCACATCCCCAGTTGCTGCAGAGCATTCGGCCAGCAGGTGTGTCAACGTCTCCTCACCCGCACCACACACGCGGCAGCCATGGTCACTATTTGGGTTCAACCCGTGCAAGTACCTGTTTGTAGGACAGTCCTCATGTGCGTAACGAGGGACTAGCAACTACGAGACAAAACCAATATATTGGCTATCGTCAGTAAAATATTCCGACTTATACTTATGTCATGTATAAAATGAATAGTCTCTTATTGTTAGGACAAATACTTTTAAACGCTAAAAAATGTTTGGATAATTTAGATATTAATAGTTTTAAATATTTTTATTTGTGATCCGCAGCTGCTAACGTGAATGATTAAAAAGATTTTATCATTTATTTGAGAATTGCCAACTTTTTATCTGATTTTTATTTTCCTTTAAACTCATTTGTGGCCAACATTCTGTTATCTCAAATGGCTAAAATTTGGCGCCAAGCTTTATTAAAATTGGGGATTTGTTCGATTAAATCCTGTGAATATCCGAGCACTCGCTCTGAGTTCACAGGCATTTTTTACATACACCTCTCTATTATTCACTAGCTACATGATCTCCTCTTTGGCGATCGAGCTAATTTAAGCTATCATGACCATGCTGATTGTTTTAATAGCAAGCCTCATCATGCGGGCCTCGCCTTAGAGATATCCTTTCACACTTGTTGGTGCCGACCCGTCCCAATGACCCACCGACGCCAGGGACTCGCTCAACAGATGCTCAATCGCCTCATTAGTGTTGCCACCTAGGTCTCCTTTAATGTCGTTGGTCCATGTGCAAAATTACAAACACGTGACACGTGTGTAGAGCTGCACAGAACCTATTCATTTATTTATTTATTTTGGTACAAAACTTTACACCACAAAAACGTTTTGTTTTTTAAAAAAAAAACCACAGATATTATATTTTCTTTATAAAAATTTGCTGCGCGAAAATTTTTATCTGGTGCACTGCGTTGGTCTGATATCTGAGTGGCGCGCAGCTTGATGAGAACATTGGCTGTTAATACATGGCAGCCAGTGTTCCTTCTAGTGTCAAAACTTTGCGATGAACTCCGTGTCAGACAGTCCTCATCTACGTGTTACCAGGTAGTTACCATCAGGAGTCGCTAAGAAAGGCACTAAAACACTTTCTCCTGTTGTGCCGCCAAACAATGGAATTATCTACCATTAAACATAAATAATGTATAAGCCCAGGTCACTCACTCACTCACTGGATGTGGAACGTTGAGGAAGGATGTACGACAGTCTACAGCAGTTAGTTGAAAAATCATGTGGTGATAAGCGCTGTAAAAATATTTAAAATGACGTCATTGTTTGGTGTGCATCGGTGCGCAAAATACAACGCCTATTATTAAATACTTTGCGTACATTTCAGAAAGTTTAATATTTCGTATTTATCAAAAAAGGACAAGTTAGTTGGGCTTTTGAAAAGGGTTGGCGCCGTAGGCGCCCTACAAAAAGTGGGCGCCGCAGGCGCCACGGCGCCCCGGCAAAATCTAGTTCACAATATTCAAACTACTAAGGCCTTTAAGACGGGTTTTTTTTATAGCGTCTTTTATCTTTAGTTTCAAAATTATTTTAAAAACATATCTTTAAACGATAAACGTAGTTTATGTGAACCGTACTGTCTTGATGTTGTTGATAGTTTATTGTTACCGTACTGCCATTTACGTTGTACATAGTTTATGTGTACCGTACTGTCCTTTATGTTGTACATAGTGTATGTGTACCGTACTGTCCTTTATGTTGTACATAGTGTATGTGTACCGTACTGTCCTTTATGTTGTACATAGTGTATGTGTACCGTACCGTCCTTTATGCTGTACATAGTGTATGTGTACCGTACTGTCCTTTATGTTGTACATAGTGTATGTGTACCGTACTGTCCTTTATGTTGTACATAGTGTATTGTACATAGTGTATGTGTACCGTACTGTCCTTTATGTTGTACATAGTGTATGTGTACCGTACTGTCCTTTATGTTGTACATAGTTTATGTGTACCGTACCGTCCTTTATGTTGTAGATAACTTTATGAAAGTTTCCCACTGAATTTATTGATACGTATATGTTTTGTTTTTGTTTTTAATCTGAAGCGCTGTGATGCCATTTCCTTACCGGGGTACATCGCTACATATATTATCTATATATTATTATTATTACTGTTATTGCTCGATCGTTGCAAGAACTGGAGACAATTGTCTGGCCGTGTCTCCAGATGACCAGTCCTCAAGCCACGATCTGACCCCCAGCTGGACCATTGGGCGATCAGTTGCATCTTATTTTACCAATAAATCGGCCCTGCCCAGCTACGGCATCTTGAGGTGCCCACTAGTGATAAAATGTAGGACTGCTCTGGCACCATGTGCTAAGATGTATCCTACTGTTTCTAGAAATGACACCGACCTTCTTTGCCTATATAAAGCGGGTATCGACGCTTCCAGAGAGAGCATAGAGTCTGTGAAAACAACTACTGTCTGAAATGAAAATCTCTTAGCTACGTGTCATCGCACCTCTCACTGCCTCTCACAGACCCCTATGTACAGCCATCAGCCCAACGTTGTGGCTGGTCGACGCTATGTGGTCCAGGCTGAGGGTATTTAATAAGCACATCGTACACAGCTCTTTAACCACGCAGCCGCTATAAGCCTCTTTAGTGTTCAGAGCTTCTAATGCGAAGACTTTAACCACTCAGCCGCTATAAGCCTCTTTAGTGTTCAGAGCTTCTAATGCGAAGACTTTAACCACTCAGTCGCTATAAGCCTCTATTGTGTTCAGAGCTTCATGTCCGAAGACTTTAACCACTCAGCCGCTATTAGCCTCTATTGTGTTCAGAGCTTCTAGTGCTGAGTCTCGACTGGGCTTCTGTCGCTGCAATATTCAAATGTACGTCAGACAATTCAAATCTTTGGTAGCGCATTCCGAGGCTCTAGTTTTGGACTCTGGGTGACGGCCGGGACCTATTCCCTGGTCTTAAGTGTGTTCGTGAGTCCAGCCAGGTCTTATGGATACTAGATATAATTTCGGGACAGAAGCTTTACGATTGGAAATGTTATTGAATTTCTATATTTTGCTTTGAACTTTTTAAGACTATATTAAGAAAACCAAAGAGTTACCTGAGCTACCTGTCTGTCATACTTTGCCCCCCACCCTCCTTTATGTCTTGTTTGAGCAGAAACCTGGTAAGTTAACTCACCCAAATGACAGTAATCCTGACATGACCATTAAGTCACCAATGACGTCATTTACTGAAGAAGGAACCTCAATATTGAAACCAATTTGACCCACTTTTTATGTCCTATTGAACGGATTTTTTGTATACTTACGCACATCCGTTGAATAAAAGAGCCCATTATTTCTAAGTCACCTTTGACCTTTATTTTTCATTTGAGTGACCTCTTTCAGGCATATCAATTTTGAACACTTTCCTGGTGTTCACGTTGGCTTATAGCAGCACTAAGCATTTTTTTGTCACGAATTGTAAATAAATCAACATTTTTGGAGAGGAAATTATTGTATAAGTACTTTATTTTTTTTATCCCACCACCGATTTTATGGGTTGGGGGGCAAAACTTTGTGACTTCATATTGGAGGGGGGTCTAAGTTTTTGTGAAGACGCATGGCGAGGGGGGGGGTGAACATTCGGCCAAAACCGCTTGAGGTCATTTATGGATGGCATCATGGCCCATTAATACAGGTGGAATAGCCAAGACCCTGCTTTGAGAATTCATCATCATTTTTCCTTTGGGTTCCTTGTGGAACATAGGGCCTCTGTCCAAGCTTGCCACTGTGCACGGTCCATTGCCAGTAGTTTCAATTCTTCCCAGCTCTTTCCAGTTCTTCAAGCCTCATCTAACATGCTCTGTCTTCATGTACGCTTGGGTCTTCCTCGCTGGCGTTTGCCCTGGGGGTTCCAATCTAAGGCCTGTATCACCGTGCTGTTATGCTTTGAGAATTAAAACAAAATAATTCTTTACACTTAACGGCCGTTTTATTATTTTGCATTATCTCCTCTTGTGTGTATTGTTATCTCGTAAGCGCACATTTCGCGTTGAAATAACGTGTTGACATCTGGTCACGGCAAGCGTACTTTATGGCTCCCCCAGCATTAACCACTAATTTCCCAATTAGAGGAGCAATAAATGGAGCAATAAACGGAGTCATTAAGTCTATTCCATGTGATCGTCTGAACGACACAGGACCGAATTACCTTTGATATTCACTAACATGGGGCGAAAAGACTATTATATCTGCATTACCTTTGATATTCACTAACATGGGGCGAAAAGACTATTCTATCTGCATTAATATTTGATATTCACTAACATGGGGCGAAAAGATTATTCTATCTGAATTACCTTTGATATTCACTAACATTGGGCAAAAAGGCTTTTCTATCTGAATTACCTTTGATATTCACTAACATTGGGCAAAAAGGCTTTTCTATCTGAATTACCTTTGATATTCACTAACATGGGGCGAAAAGACTATTCTATCTGAATTACCTTTGATATTCACTAACATGGGGCGAAAAGACTATTCTATTTGCACATGTGACGAGTCTTTGAGGTGAGATACTATTATATTATACCGTCACATTTTGTGGCCCTGGGGTGGGGGGGTGTCGATGTGAGTCGTAATATGGAGACAGTGAGCCCACCTCTTTAATTTTTATACTAAAGTAATGAATGTGTACTAGGGATATTGAAGTTGTGTTTGTTTTAACGGTTTTTAAAAGGAGTAAACTACCATGCGTAAGATTTAGGTTAGAAAATTATATAAATTTTTTTAAAATTTAAATAATTAAACACTGAAAATGAGAAGAAAAAACGCTTTATCCAACTTTCTTTATTTTTTTAATGTCTTTTTTTTTATTGAATGTTTCTTGAATTAATCGCCGCAAATATTTTGGAATAGTTTTATTGACTGACGACTGACACAAAAATTGATATAATTTAAGTTCATTTGAAAATTTGTTGACTTTCAAAGGACGAACTGACTTTACATTCCATGTTTTCCCGTTGTAACAAAGTGACTCAGTTATTTGCAGACATTCAGCGCCAAGAGAGTATTATATTGTTGGTAAGCACAGGTTGCACTCATCTGTTCAATGAAACGAAAATGTTCATAAACTATTTGCCAATAGTTCCTGGATTCCTGTCTCCTAGCTTGGCCACCCAACTTGGAAGTTTGAGATACGCTGATACTGAATTCGCTGTGCATGTGACGATGATGATGATGACGCAAAGCAGTTTTGACGACACTGAAAATATAATCTCTAAAAAAATGTCCAACTTACGAAACATAATAAACTGTCTCTAGGAGCATATCAAACAAACAGATAACAGGTGTTTCAGTCAGCACTGGAACTAGAATCCAGGCAGAAATGTCTGCTGCCCGGGATCTGAACCCATCTCATGCGTCGTGATTTGTTTCTTTCAGAGTAAACATCAGAACGAAAGCCACGCTCGGTTCTTTGATAGAATAAACAAAGATAATAATTTCTTGCAGATTGCAGATGCCGCGTTGGGTGTTTCCGACACTGGCGCAAAGGAAAGAGTGAGGGGGTGGGGAGAGGTGTGATATTTAGTAAAACACAGGTGTAGTGGAGAATGACGTTATTTAGATATAGGTGTAGTGGGGAATGACGTTATTTAGATATAGGTGTAGCGGGGAATGACGTCATTGAGATATAGGTGTAGTGGGGAATGACGTTATTTAGAAATAGGTGTAGTGGGGAATGACGTTATTTAGATATAGGTGTAGTGGGGAATGACGTCATTGAGATATAGGTGTAGTGGGGAATGGCGTTATTAGATATAGGTGTAGTGGGGAATGACATTATTTAGATGTAGGTGTAGTGGGGAATGACGTTTTTTAGATATAGGTGTAGTGGGGAATGACGTTATTTAGATATAGGTGTAGTGGGGAATGACGTCATTTAGATGTAGGTGTAGTGGGGAATGACGTTATTTAGATATAAGTGTAGTGGGGAATGACGTTATTTAGATATAGGTGTAGTGGGGAATGACGTCATTTAGATGTAGGTGTAGTGGGGAATGACGTTATTTAGATATAGGTGTAGTGGGGAATGACGTTATTTAGATATAGGTGTAGTGGGGAATGACGTCATTTAGATATAGGTGTAGTGGGGAATGACGTTATTTAGATCTAGTTGTAGTGGGGAATGACGTTATTTAGATATAGGTGTAGTGGGGAATGACGTTATTTAGATGTAGGTGTAGTGGGGAATGACGTTATAGTGAAAATTAAAAGATTATTTTCTTAGACGTAATTGATCATTGAGGCGTGACAAAAAAATTAGATGAGAATTCTTAGAATGAGTGTGCAGAGACGTCACTAAGGTTGGTGTCACCCGGGCGGTAGCTCATGCTGTCACCCGGGGCGGTAGCTCCTGGTGTCACCCCGTCATGATTTAACCCATAGAACTCCTCCGAGTTTTTCAGTGCCAAATAACGGGAATATAAAGAATTTTACTGTTTGGTGTCACCCACCTGATGGTGTCGCCCGGGGCGGCCCGCCCCATCGCACCCCCTAGCGACGACACTGGGAGTGTGTATAGCAGAGTTGTCTTTTCATGAATGCGTGTGTGTGGGGGGGATGGGGGTAGTTTTAGAACTATTTAAGGAAGATAATTTAGTTTAAAGTTAAAAAGTGAAGTCATTCAATATGACAATAACAGTTTTATTATTTGTATCCTATTTGTACCAAGACATAACTTTATGTAAAAAGATTGCAGGCGGCATATCATTAATTTTTAGGTTTAATAGTCTCTTCATGTACATACACTTTAGCTGTATAAACATTCGTGCACATATTTCCACGTGTGCACCTTGCTGTATATAAACATTCGTGCACATATTTCCACGTGTGCACCTTGCTGTATATAAACATTTGTTGTGCACATATTTCCACGTGTGCGCCTTGCTGTATATAAATATTTGTTGTGCACATATTTCCACGTGTGCGCCTTGCTGTACTTGCTGTATATAAATATTTGTTGTGCACATATTTCCACGTGTGCGCCTTGCTGTATATAAACATTTCCTAATGCACCACTGCCCAACCATACCTGAGATAAATCACAAACTTATATTATCTGCATGGGGCCGCAAGTTTGTTAGTTTATTTCTTCAAGTCTTGAATTCGTTGCTGGACCCTGGAAGATAAATTTCAAACGGTAAACAACGGAATATGAACCAAACGCGAGTCACGAATTAAGGACACTGTTGGCCTCTAGCCACTCTGTTTTTCCACTACCAGCATGCATGCACTTGTTGCGCACTTCCGGTAATGTCATCAGGAATAGTTACACGCAACGTGTAACAAAAATTTCAGCCACTCTCCAGACCGTGTGTCAGAAATAAGTGGCCAAATTGACCTTTTTTTTTATTACTTCTTCCAGGCCGTAACAGATGTCAAAGAGAAGTTCAACAGGATTTTCTAAATTAATTTTGAAATGTATAGCATGTGTGGCATTTCAGACCCGTCTTTACACCATTGTGTGCCCCTGGGCAAAGAACTCAAAGAAATAGTAAGGACCCCCTCTCTAGCACCCCACCTCCACATGAAGACAAAAATAAATATACACAATATATATTAACAAACACATTCCCATGGGGCTAGTATGCTTGTGGGCCCCCTGGCAAATGCCCAACGGGCCTATGCGTTAAGACGGCCCAGTGTAGCACAAATTCTTCAACATTACCTATTTAACCCTAGCAGGATGCACGTAGGGTATAGTATATGTGACATACAGATGAATGTGTTAGCAGGAAGCAGTAGAAACAACAGTGGGTGCTCCTAAAAGTTTATCTCTTTCTTTAAATCTCTTTCTTTCCCTGTCTCCCATTTTACTTTCTCCGTCTATTTGTATTTTACAATAATTTTCTCTCTTTCTCTCGCCTTCTCTGTCAATCTCTGTCTTTCTTTCTTTAACTCATTTTTTTTTTGCTTTCCCACTAAAATACCTCTCACTTTCATCACCTCTCTTGCTCCCTTTTATGTGTTTAATCTCTTTCCTCTTTGTAACCCCCTTCTCACATTTTTCTCCCTCACTCTTCTACTCATTATGTCTTTGTCTCCACTAATACATACACATAAAATAAAACGATTTAAAAAAAACTATCAGAATCTTACTTAAAACTTCATTTTCTTTTAAAATGTCTTCAAATCACCCGATCAGTTCTAAGAGCATGATAGTGACGATCACCTTCCACTTTTTTTATCAAGAGTTTGTAAACTGACCTCTGACCTTGGTCATCAATGTATCTTCTTGGACTCCGTGCGGTCAATCTCGACTCACGGCTTTGAGCGAAAACCTGGGGACATAATCATAATTCACCGAACGGCAAAACCTCATGCTGAAATAACAGCCACAAGCTCAATGTCCCCTAATCAAACATCTGGGCTCCGACTAAGCACTATAATTTTCTACATTCATCGGAACCGGCAAAAGACAANNNNGGGGGGGGGGATGTGTGTGGAGGGGTGGTGGTGGTGGGGGGTAATTTAAAAATCAGTGAAAATGAAATACGGGTCCATTGCGTGAGAGCAGATAAATGAGAATGGCTCATGATATATGTGTCTCACAATGGCATCTCACTACCTCCCCTTGCCCTAGTGAGGTCTTTTCGTGGTCATCCTTAAACGGAAGGGAGGACACTAAACTATGGCCTTGTCCGATCTTAAGTATGGGTGCTCGTCCCTTGGAAGGGCGTGGCTGGTGGGATATTTATTAGCTCCGCTTTTCTGACACGCTTACGCGCATCAGGTTTTGGTATTGTCCACATTATACTGATTCTCCAGCCACATGCGGTCTACATATAAACAATGTGTTAATGTAAGGAAGACATATAATGAAATATTATATATTTGATATTGTATCAGGCAACAAAAGGACTTTTTGAATATGTGGAAAAAAGAAACTATTTACCATACAAAAGTATTCAATGTCATTTATTTTTCTCTTTCTATCTCTCATGCCTCTATCTCACTTTCTCTCTCTCTCTCTCTCTCTCTCTCTCTCTCTCTCTCTCTCTCTCTCTCTCTATCTCTTTCTCACATACACTCTCTCTCTTTCTTCTCTCTCGATTTCTATCTTCGTTTACAGTGCATTGTTTTTGGTTACTGTGGCGAGAAAGATGTTGATATAGTTTGACAAGTTGTCTAGGGGTATATTATTTAATTTATTCTCTCTCTGCCTACAGGAGCATACTTTAGTGATCTCTCACAATACGATGATCAACAAACAAGATAGTGAAATTGTAATAATAATTTATTTTACAATATTTACAGTGAGCGGAAACAAGTTCCGTTATGGCCAAAATTCATCATAAGGCCTAAGCCAATCAATATTATAATTATTATTCGTACTTTGCTGGCGACAAGGGAATGATCCGTGTCACAGTCGGCACTGTGATAGCTGCGAGTGAGTAGGACGCTAGCTAGCTGTGCACGCCTGGTGATAATGAGGTCCAGCTGGTGCCATTGGTGGGATCGAGGGTGTCTCCAAGATACTTGATGTATATCCTTGCACTTGAAGAACAGCTTCCATTTGAGATGCTTGCGCCGCATCCTTGGTATTAAATGGCAAGAAAAAGTGCCTAATAGTGAGGTACTAACGCGTGCCAATACCCAAAGCATGTTCTCAATTCTTAGTGAAAGACGCCTGAGGTGGCTAGGACATGTCAAAAGAATGAGCCCCGGCCGCATCCCGAAGGACCTCCTATATGGTGAACTTGCTTCAGGAAAGAGGAAAACAGGTCGCCCACGCTTGCGATTTAAAGATGTCTGTCAAAGGGACATGAAAGCAGCCAAAATACATACAAGTGACTGGGAGTGTAAGGCAGAAGACCGATCTACATGGCGCACAGTTGTCAAAGAGGGCGTCATAGTAGCCGAGGAGCGAAGAATGGAGGAGGCTGCAGACAGAAGAGCTAGGAGAAAGGCCAAAACATTTGGAAGCACAGAACTCGTGTGTAAAAACTGTGGCAAAGACTGTCACTCAAGGATAGGACTGCACAGTCACTCGAGGAAATGCAACCCAACCCAACGGTGATGCACCATCGTCTCGCGAGACGGAAGGATGCCGGTATTATAATTATAGGGTAATACTTAAATTTTCTAGGAAGGACTGCCCCGCTCCGTGAACGGTTGGTTCTGCAATTCTGTCCTATGGGCTGCTTCACCTATGGTTCCAGGTGACTTCGGTGATCACGGATTGTGTGAATAACCGGCTTCTACACAGGTGATGTGTAGGCATCAACCGGTGCGGTTGGCTTCTTGTTGGCTGCTTCACCTATGGTTCCAGGTGACTTCGGTGATCACGGATGGTGTGAATAACCGGCTTCTACCACCCTAAGGTGTAGGTAACAACCTGAGTGGTTGGCTTCAGCGTTACGCTTGGAGTAAGCTGGTAACGATGATTTGTCCTCCTCTGGTCCTGTCGATCGGTGCAGGGTGAGGTAGGGGTTGGATGCAGGTCGCGTGGATAGCGGTGAGTCCAGCTCCTGGTCCAATCGTGGGTTGGGGTTCGAATGCAAGTCGCGTGGATAGCGGTGAGTCCAGCTCCTGATCCGGGTATATCGACACTTCGTTAGGACGGTTGCTGTCAGGAGTTCAGGTTATCTCGCAGCACAGTCGGGTGCCTAAAAACCAGAATAGATTCTGGCCACAAATAATTGGTGCCGGCTTTCTCGATCAAAGGATGGTCAGAGATTTGGTCCAGTGGTTTGAACAATCAAATCGATAAGCTTACTGTGGTCACTTTGGGCGGAAGAAAGACAGATTTTTCTAATTGCAGAGTTTTTATACAGGTCTTGATAGCCTCTTTTTCAGGCAGTTCATTGCATATTTAATTATTGACCTTTGCTCCTTGAACTCTTGGAGAGTGATCCCCCTTTTGTTTTGATCTGTTCTCGTGCAAATAGCAGTGGGCTCCCAAATTTTCGCCACAGTTACTTAAAAATAAACTTCCAACTAACCCCTTTCAGGTGTTACACCCAATGACACATCAATTCAACGACAATAAAACTTTTACCGCTACATGGGAATATCTTTAGTTTCATTTGCAACACAATATTTGTACGAAATATCTTCCCTCCGGCTGCATGTCCTTCAGTAGAACTTGTCTGCTTCAAAAATGTATCTTCTTCCATGAGTCTCAATGTTTAATTATCTTCTCATACATCTTTGTTGTGATTGCTCCTTGAACTTTCAACAATAATAATATCTCCATTGATCCGTCAAGTTTCCGTTGATCCGTCAAGTTTCCGTTGATCCGTCAAGTTTCCGTTGATCCGTCAAGTTTCCGTTGATCCGTCAAGTCTCAGTTGATCCATCAAGGTTCTATTGATCCGTGAATTCTCCATGGTCTCTATGTCTCCTTCATTCTACTCTCTCTTATCTGTTGTCCATGTTTTAGTCGCACTGTCTCTCTGATCGTAGTATCTCACCCTAACCAGTGCCACTTAAAACAACACAGAGCACTGACAGGGGAATCGTGGTTACTAGGTTCAATTAAAGTAATAAAATCTTAAATGACTAAAATGAAATAAGATATGTGGCAATTAAACTTATGAAGTCCCAGATTTTATTATGGTTATAGTATGGTTGGAGGCGAATCAAAGTCTGAGTGAGTCAAAGTCTGAGTGAGTCAAAGTCTGAGTGAATCAAAGTCTATGTGAGTCAAAGTCTATGTGAATCAAAGTCTATGTGAATCAAAGTCTATGTGAATCAAAGTCTATGTGAATCAAAGTCTGAGTGAGTCAAAGTCTGAGTGAGTCATAGTCTGAGTGAGTCATAGTCTGAGTGAGTCAAAGTCTGAGTGAATCAAAGTCTGAGTGAGTAAAAGTCTGAGTGAATCAAAGTCTGAGTGAGTCAAAGTCTGAGTGAATCAAAGTCTGAGTGAGTCAAAGTCTGGGTGAGTCAAAGTCTGAGTGAGTCAAAGTCTGAGTGAGTCAAAGTCTATGTGAATCAAAGTCTTTGTGAATCAAAGTCTGAGTGAGTCAAAGTCTGAGTGAGTCAAAGTCTGAGTGAGTCTAAGTCTGAGTGAATCAAAGTCTGAGTGAATCAAAGTCAGAGTGAGTCAAAGTCTGAGTGAATCAAAGTCTGAGTGAGTCAAAGTCTGAGTGAGTCAAAGTCTGAGTGAGTCAAAGTCTGAGTGAATCAAAGTCTGAGTGAATGAAAGTCTGAGTGAATCAAAGTCTGAGTGAATCAAAGTCTGAGTGAGTCAAAGTCTGAGTGAATCAAAGTCTGAGTGAGTCATAGTCTGAGTGAATCAAAGTCTGAGTGAATCAAAGTCTGAGTGAATCAAAGTCTGAGTGAGTCAAAGTCTGAGTGAATAAAAGTCTGAGTGAGTCAAAGTCTGAGTGAGTCAAAGTCTGAGTGAATCAAAGTCTGAGTGAGTCAAAGTCTGAGTGAGTCAAAGTCTGAGTGAATCAAAGTCTGAGTGAATCAAAGTCTGAGTGAATCAAAGTCTGAGTGAATCAAAGTCTGAGTGAATCAAAGTCTGAGTGAGTCATAGTCTGAGTGAATTAAAGTCTGAGTGAATCAAAGTCTGAGTGAATCAAAGTCTGAGTGAGTCAAAGTCTGAGTGAATCAAAGTCTGAGTGAATCAAAGTCTATGTGAATCAAAGTCTGAGTGAATCAAAGTCTATGTGAATCAAAGTCTGAGTGAACCAGATATGAGACACGATTTAAAGAGGAAGACAAAGAAGAAACAATAAATGATGTGTTTTATTGTCAGAATCAAAGAACTGTAAGACAGACCAGGGAAACAGCTGGAGCTGAATGAACAGACAACTCAGGTGAAACCACGCCACCTGACAAAAGTCAAGGTCATTGAATCCGTTGTTGAACACAGTCGATTAGTCTCCACAAACTAGTCCCCCCCCCCTTTAGTGTTAATACCCAAAGTATTTTCTTACGTTTTAATGCAACTTCATTGTTGATGTACAAGGAATATTTGTTTTTATTAGGTTGCTGTTTACATGCATTTCAGGTTTACACTAGATACGAAGTTAAGCTGAAATTCAGACATTTCTCTCCTGATTTTTCCCGCCAAGACATTTTTTGTGGCGGCCGTGATTTTCATTGGTTTTGTATTTAAGTTTTTTTCGACCTGGAGTCAGTACAAGCGATAGGTTTATATTTTCATTAACAATGGTGCACGACGTAATGTACAGTGGTACCTCGAAATACGAAATTAATCCTTTCCTGTGTCTTTTTCGTATCTTGAACTTTTCGTATCTCGAACTGAGTTTTACATGCAGAATACTTAATCCGCTTGAAGCCATACAGAAACAACACTCAAATTTGAAAATATCATAGAAAACTATAGAAAAACAAAGAAGCATTCTTAATACCTGAAGGTACACATTATTAATTAAAAATTAAGAAAACGACAGGGAAAAACAGAAAAAAAACTAACAAAAAATAGTATGTATACAAATGTGGCTTTCTAGTGAGGTGATATGGCGATATGGCGATATGGCGATATGGCGATATGGCGATATGGCGATAGGGTGATATGGTGATATGGTGATATGGCGAAGTTTCGGAGAAGGTGGTAGGAGAGGAGAATGGTGGCAGAAAACATTACGACATTACGTACGAAACACTTAACTTTATAAAAATAATATTTGATACATTATTAACAAACTTTGCATGAATTAATGTACAATAAACACTTACATTTAGTACAACAGTACACTAAACAAACATATCATAACACCTAAACGTGTGTAAAATATCTTTTAAAAACTTTGTGTTTTGCGTTTTCTACCTTTCTGTTTCACCTTTCAATTCCTTTGTCTCACCTCCACCATTTTCTTGTCTCGTTTTTTTAAAAAAATGTTTCTAATCTTCACTTACTAATGGTCTCTTAGCTAATGTTGACCCATGGAATCTTGTTTTTAAATGAATTTTACAACGTTTCTCACATGAGTCAAGCAAAAATCACTGACACTGAACTGTTTGTGGCGCATTGAATGCAGTTACGGGATGACCATTTTGTTAGACGCGCGTTTTTCGTATCTTGGAACAAAAAATTCTTCATTTCGCCTTTTTTTATCTTGTATTTTTCGTATCTCGAAACATTAATATCTTAAGGTACTACTGTACTTCCATAATTTGGTTTTGACTTACTTGGTACAAGTGTGAGCAAAATTATCAGATCGTTGGGTTTATGAATGATATGAACACGAGATCTGTCTACGTTGGGGGGGGGGGGAATTTACAAGTAATAATTTAAATAATAATTTAACTAATAATTTAAATTATGTAATAACCTAACTAATAATCTATACTAATAAGAGGGAAAGCCCTCACTGACTGACTGATTCATCACTAATTCTCCAACTTCCCGTGTAGGTAGAAGCATGAAACTTTGGAAAGTTGTTGGGTACCCTCTCACTACGAAAATTGGCAAAAAATAATTTTTAAAATCTCGCTCATGTGGGGCCGGGGGGCCCGAAAACTGTTTTTTCCTACATCACTAATTATCCTTTTTCCCGTATAGATAGAAGCATGAAACTGTGGCAATTTTTTTCCGACGTAAATTTGCAAAAAATAATGTTAAAACTCCCTCTCATGGGGGGGGGGGGCAAAATATAGTTTTTCTTTTATTAAAAACCGACTCATCACTAATTCTCCAATTTTTCTTGTAGGTAGGAGCATGAAACTTTGGAAAATTGTTAAGTACCCTCTCACGATGAAAGTTGGTGTAAAAAAATTTTGAAATGTACACTCATGGGGGCCGGGGCCCCAAAACGTTTTTTTCTCTTATATGAGCTACATAAAAATTGAAAATCTATAATTCTCTTATTTCTCGAATAAGTAAAGGCGTGCAACGTTGGGGTGTTGTTAAATACACTTCCACGATGGTAGCAGGTGAAAACATATTGAAAATATACCTTACTTGGGGGCCTGGGGTCCAGATATAAATTTTAATGTACTCAATCACTCAATCATCACTAATTCTCCAACTTCCGGTGTAGGCAGGAGCATGAAAATATGGGAAGTTGTTGAATAACGTCTCACGACGAAAAGGAAATTTAAAATTCCCAATTATGTGGGGCCGGGGTCCCAAAACTATTTCTCTTTGTCTGTAAAAATTGAAAATCACTAATTATCCTTTTTGCCGAGTATGTAGAACTTTAAACTTTAGGAAGTTGTTGAATACACTTCCTTGATGGTAACAGGTGAATATATATTTAAAATTATCACTTACTGCATGCCGGAGGCCCCAGTGTAGTTTTTCCATTAAATGAGCCATTAAAAACTGAAAATTACCGCTTCTCCCATTTTCTGTGTAGGTAAAAGTATAAAGCCTTCTGTAAATGTTTATATAATTTTTTAAAATTTCCACTCATAGGTGGCCGGGGAACAAAACCTTTTACTTCCCTAAAATGGGCTATATAAATCTAAATCAACACTAATTCTCCAATTCTCCAATCTTCCGTGTAGGTATAAGCTTGAAATTTTCGGGAGTTGTTAAGTACACTCCCGCGATGGTAAGAGGCAAAAAATATTAAATCCTTTCTCACTAGGGGGACGATTGCCTAAATAAAGGTTTTTTCTCATAATGAGCTATATAAAAAAGACGCATTTTTCAATAACTGAAATCCTAATTTACCGCAGCAAAGCGCAGGTAAATTGCTAGTTTAACTAATAATTTAACTAATGACTCATTTTCTGTAAGTTGTAAGAAAGGGATTTCTTCAATATTCTCGAGTCGTCAAAAAGACGTGGAAAAAAATAACAACCAGAGTGTTTGTGTGTGTGTTTTTTTTTAAAAGAGATCCGAACTCTGCGCGAATATTTTGTTATGGAATGTCACTAATAGTTCCATGCAGCTTGGACCTAACGGTCAATCATTTGGCATATAGAGGGCTGGAGGGGGAGGGGGGTTCTCTTATAATCAAGAATGAATTACTCTTTATCTGCTGATACTTATTCATCTGTTCGCAAGAAGAAGTACGGTAGTACTAGGGATGTTAGTAGTACTAGGGAAGTTCATAGTACTAGGTATTTTAGTAGTACTAAAGATACCAGATATGACTCAAATGTTTTGCATGTGCCCTGGCCGTTTGTGATGTGGATGAATGCTGATCCTTTTACCTATTAAACTCTCACATGACTTGCATGTGTCCTGACCAATTGTGGTGCGACTGAATGATGAGCCTGTTAACACTCACATGACTTGCATGTGTCCTGACCAATTGTGGTGCGACTGAATGATGAGCCTGTTAACACTCACATGACAACAACTTGCTGATAAAAATCAATTTCGTATTTCGGTTGGTTGCCTATTGTAAAAGTAATGACCCTTTAACCGGTATAACAAAACCGTTATTTCTACTCTCATGAGCAGAGTCACCCACATCGTGTGACAACAGTCAAGAGGTGTACCACTACTGACGGATTTCTCTCACTGATTGCTCACAAGGTCACACACCAACCTCAGGCGCCATGTGGACTCAGGTAGCCATTATTGTGCTTGTGACGGCCTTGACCGCTTGTCAAACACATGCGCAGACGGTGTGCGGGTTCCCGGAAACCATTTGGGTAAGTTCAACTGTTTGGGTGAGTTCAACTGTTTGGGTGAGTTCAACTGTTTGGGTGAGTTCAGCTGTTTGGGTGAGTTCAACAGTTTGGGTGAGTTCAACTGTATGGGTGAGTTCAACTGTTT
>MUZC01001712.1:354970-390348 GCA_002072015.1 Radix auricularia
ATCTCTCCCCCCCCCCCCACCTCATAAAGCCGCGGTAAAATTTCCAAACGTTACCAGTCAATGGCAATTAAAAGGTTGGGGACCACTGGGCTACGGCACTGTACAGGTTGTTTGTTAGCATTGTTAGTATTAAAAATTACTTCCGGTTCACGCTCCGTTCAATTACCTAGCATTTATTAGATTAAGTACCCTAAGACTAAATAAATAACAGTCGCAGTTTTACAATTTATTGATCGTACAATCAACTCCTTCCCACTTAAAATTTAAAATTTGGGATAAATTTTCAAATAAATTAATTTAATGTCGCACGGGTAAGAAGAAAGAGCCTGTTCAGAGTTGGGCATAAATAAAATTGGAAGTTAAGTCACTTTCAGTCTGAGTCTGTAAACTGTAAATGTTTGTTTTGAATGTACATAATCAATACCTCTACTCTAGTTCTGTCTCATATTTATAAAGGCAAAGTATTTACTTTGTTTTTAAGGGTTGTTTATTCTTAAAATTGAAATTGTATTAGTAATAGTACATGCATCACAACTCAAGTTAAGCCTCTTCAGCAGGCTGTGCTATCTTATCTTAGACTTACACAGTTATACAGACGCTCCTTCTATGCAGAAGATAATTGCGTCCACAGACCATGACAGATGATCTGTTGGCAACTCTGGCAAGTGATGCAGCGATCACAGGCCACGGCTTTAAGGGTTCCACGCATTACCCAGCCACCTAACTATTGTCTAGTTAGGTACTCATTTGGAGCTAGGTGACTCGGGGACTCCTCAGGCCCCGGGAACAAATCCTCGCTTTCGCGTGGATTCGAACTCGTGACCATCGGTACGCCAGTCGAGTGCGCTACCACTCGACCATCGCGCCCTGGTAAGATCAGCTAATCAACATACTATAATGTACTGAACTGTACTGTACATCAAATCTAATTTTTTTATTATATTAAGTTACTTCCTGTATTTAGAATCACTTTAGGATTATGGCATGGAGACTAATTTTTAATATCCAAGTGAATATTGTGCCAATAACAAAAATACTATTTGGAATGCCAAAATTATCGTTCCAGGAAGACTCCATAAATTTTGTCTAAAGTCTAAAGATGGATTCTTCTGCTAAAAGATCCTTGGGATTTATTCTGACAATGTATAAATGTGTTTTGAATTTATCTATAAAAAATTCAAGGGGCATGGGCTATTTTGCCAGCTTCCCACACTTAAGTTCTGAAGCCATCACTTAGTTTCCTAAATTTCTACTCTATAACAGTGATCATCAAAATTAAAGATAATGCTTGTGGCACCTTTTACTTTTTTTAAACACTATACTATTTAGTTTTTTTAGAGCATTATAACTATAATAGTCACTTTGACTTTGTTTTCAATTTTGACCTATTTCTACTTCACACAGATTCACCCAAATGTCATTTTTTATTCAAATCATCAATCCAGAAAGAGGGTCTATTCATAATTAAAATTAAAATAATTAATTTATGATATTACAAAATATTTAAATATGGGACTAAGTGATAGTAGTTGCTTATTGATTTAACATCTTATAATTTTGGCAATAATGTCAAAATTATAAAGAATGCCTGTAGCTTACTCGAGTTGTTGCTTTTTTTCCCTAAGTGTAAATAGTATAATGTATTTTTCTAATTATTTAGTGTATTATTTTGCAGAGCACTAGGTCAAATTGACAAGTATGGCACTGGAAATCTGTGCACAGGAAAATCTTTGTCAAAGTTCTCTCGAAAACAAAACAAGAGGAGATGAAGTGGAGACAAAAATATTTAAAGATTCCTTGAGCAATCAAGTGGTAACGAAAATCATCACGAAAACAGGAATTCCTTTTTCATGCCCTAACCTTGAGTCGATCTGCATATTTGATATAGAGTTCAACTCCGGTGCAGATGTGGAAAACGAATGCGAAAATTCTGAAACAAATAGGCATGTTGAAGAATTAAAAGTAATCCTTGGGTTAAAAGGCAGTAAAACTGTTGAACACAAATTGGGTTCATCAGACTCAAATATTATGGCTCTCTTGGAGAAATGTGTCATGACAATGTGCAGTGGTGAGCTCAGTGTTTTTACAATTAGTGCCGCTACGCTGCCAGTGACATCGGAGATTACTAAAGTTGGACCGCTGCGCATGACGTTACATTTACACTCATTCACAGCAGTTCCACCATTATGGCAGATTTCCTCTCAAGAAAAGTACAACCTAGCTCTTTTCCACAAGGAGACTGCGACAAAATTCTTCAAAGCAGGGAATATAGAGGCAGCTTTCCTTCAGTATAGTTTTGCTGTCAAGTATCTCATTTGCATTCTTGAATGTACAGATGTTTCCATCAGAGAAATTGATCAAGAGAAGAAAGACAAAATAAAAGAATATAATTCACTAAAGCATGTCTGTTATTTAAATCTTGCCGCCTGTCATTTAAAATCAGGTCATCATTCCAACGTCGTCAGCAGCTGCTCCAAAGCGTTAGAAATAGAAGAAAACAGTGTCAAGGGTTTATATAGGCGTGCTCAAGCCTATAAAGCTTGTGGTCAGCTGGAAAAGGCAAGGTATTGTCATCATTTTAAATCTATATATATATAAGACGCATTTGTTGTCCGTCTGTCTGTCTGTCTGTTCCCTAATAACTCAAGATCTAGACAACCCAGTCAAGTGAAATTTGGTAAACGTACACACAAGCTTATGGGGAAGGTTCTTAAATAGGTTTCGTTCCATACATTCACACTCATGGGCGCCGGGGGCCCAAAATCTTTATTTTCCTTATTTGAGCTATATAAGAAATGAAAATGAACACTTTTTCTATTTCTCGAGGAGGCAGAAGCATGAAATTTTAGGAAATTGTTTACTACACTTCCGCAGTGGTAACAGGTGAAAAAAATATTTAAATTATCACTTACTGGGAGCCGGGGGCCCAGATGTAGTTTTTTCCCCCCAATATGAACTATATATAAAAACTGCATCTACTAATTATCTTATTTTACGAGTAGGTAGAAGTATGAAACTTTGGCAAGTTGTTAAGAACGCTACCCCGACGATATTTTGTGAGAAAGAATTTTAAACTTCCAACTCATGGGGAGCCGGGGGCCCATATGTAGTTTTTTCTTATATTAAAAACTCACTCATCACTAATTCTCAAATTTACCGTGTAGGTAAAACCATGAAACTTTTGGAAATTCTTGAGCATACTCTCCCGACAATAATCGCAATCGTTCCCTAAATTCCCACTCATGGGGCCCGGGGGCCCAAAAACATTTTTTCCCCCGTTAATTGAGGTATATAAAATTGACAATAACTAATTCTCCTATTTCCAGAGTAGGCAGAAGCATGAAATTTTAGGATTATTGTTTAGTACATTTCCCAAATTATCGCAGGCGAAAATATATTTCAATTATCACTTTCTGGGGTCCAGGGGCCCAAATGTTTTTCCCTATATTAGCTATATAAAAATTTAAAATCACTAATTCTCCTATTTCCCGTGTAGTAGAAGTAAGAAACTTTGGCAAGTTGTTGTACGCCACCCCGACGATATTTTGCGAGAAATAATTTTAAACTTCCAACTCATGGGGAGCCGGGAGCCCAAATGTATTTTTTGTTTTACTAATATACGCTTTATACTTACTGAAAATCCCCCATTCGACTATTTCCCTTGTAGGTAGAAGAATGAAACTTTAGGAAACTGTTAAGTACACTCTCCTAACGCTAATTCGAAAAAAAGAAATTTAAAATTCCCACTCTTGGGGGCTAGGGGCCCAAATGTAGTTTTTTCTTATATTAAAAACTATATTATCTCTTATTCTCAAATTTACCGTATACGTAAAGACAAGGAAATTTTGGACGTTTTTGAGCACTCTCTCCCAACAAAAATTGATAAAAAAATTTTTTAAATTCTCACTCAGGTTGGGGCTGGTGTGCCCAAATGTATTTTTTCCTTAAATGAACTGTATTTCACATCTCCAATGGTAACCGGTGAAAAATATTTAAATTATATTTCTAAGGGGGCCGGGGCCCAATGTAGTTTTCTTCTTTATATGAGCGAAAATTACTAATTCTCCTATTTCCCGTTTGGTAGAAGCATGATACTTTGGAAAGTTGAGCAATACATATCCGCAAAGGTAATAGGAGTAAAAAGAAATCACCCCCCTGGGGGCCGGGGCCCAAATGTATTTGTTCTGATATAAAAAAAACAGACTCATCACGTATTCTCTAATTTTCGGTGACGGTAGAAGCATAAAAATTTGGAAATTTGTTTAGGAGGCACTCACGACGAAAACTAACAAAGAAAAATATTAAAACTCCTGCTCCTGTGGGGCCGGCGGCCCAAATACGTTTTTTCCTTACATTGGCTATGTAAATTTAAAAACCACTAATGAAATTTTCAAATGTTGTTGAGTACACTTCTGCGATAGTAACAGGCGAAAAAAAATTATAACACTTATTGGGAGCCTGGTGCCACAAAATAATGTTGTTTTTTACTCATATAAGCTATATAAAAATTAAAAATCTTTAATTCTACTATTTGGAATAATGGGATTTCGGAAAATTGTTAATTATACTATCACGATAGTGCAGTCTTAACTGGTGTCTTGGGATTGCTGGTATAGAATTGCAGACACTATGCTTTTCGGATAGGCAATTGTATTTGACCTGCTTTAAGATAAATGTACCTTTTTAATTTTTACTTCATGTAAATAAACAGTTTAGTATGCTTCTTCAGAAAACCTCAATTAAAACCCGTGCGAAGCCGGGTACTTGCCTCTAGTAGTTAATAATTTGCTAATGCAATTTAAGCATGTTCAAAATGTCCAGTGACAAAAGTTGAAATTAAAAATGTTATCTGTTATCTTGAGAAATATTTATTTTTAGAAGAAAAAAATCTTTTAGAATAGGTTTTTAAGAATCATATTTAAACAACTCTCTAAGAAGTAGTCTTCAAAATTAGTCTTCTTCTTTTTAATTGCAACTTTTATAGAGAATAATTTTAGGTAGTTGATCAATGACTTAAGATTATGGTTAAAACTTAATTAGGAAATTGGTACCTCTCTTACAGTGGAAGTAGATTTAATCTCATCTGACCCTTACACCACTTCTGTTTAAAAGGTTTCCTTGCCTTATAGACTTACAAATCTTAATCTTTCTCAGGCATTGGCCATTTTGAATTTTAAAAAAATAAGAATAAATTATAATATCTAGAAACTCGCAATGATGTTACGAAGATTAGTTCCTAAAAACTCAAATAAACAAATCCATTCCTGTGGGACATGGTATTAATTTTATGATTTTTAATTCGTTTTTTTATCTTGAATCATCTTCATGGTGAACAGAGAATACATGTAGAAGATCTGTTTTAAGTTGAAATCACTAGCTTCTCAAAACCTTCCAAATATTTCTTTTCCCTTTCCTCAGGTCAGATCTAACAAAAGCACTTAAGATAGAACCCAAGAATAAGGCAGTTGTGGCATTATTGCAGGAATGCATGTGAAACAGAAGTAAACTCAGTCATATCTGTGCCAGAAACAATAATCGTAATTACTGATTTGCTAAAAAACTGAAGTCTCTAATGTACTGTTAAAGAGCTTATTATGACTCAGTGGACGATATTTTTAGGCCTACTATTTGACAGCAAAGTTCAGTGTTAAGGCCCACATTTTTTCTTCATTTATAACCATTTACATGTTTTCATACTTGAGAAATGATGTCTTAAATTGGGAAACCCCCTGAACTACTGCAGTGTTATTTATTAATTGGTTTCTAAACCTCCCCACCATCAAAGTATCATGCTGCATTATTCATGAATGTCACAGAGTGAAGGGGGAAATATATCCTGTCATACATTGCAATATTGACACCCATCCTTAGTTTTGTCTTTCTAAACTTGTGCTGTTGTGAGTTAGAATATTGATAGGTTCAACGTCATATGGTCAATCTGAAGTACTTTATTCACAATGAGAAAATTGTGCTGCTCAATGAGTACAACATCAGATCTCATTATAGTATAACTAGACGTGCTAAAAACCACGACAATGATAGAAAGACCTAGCCCCAACATAACCCATGTCAGTTTAGGCAATAAATTTTTCCAGCGAGCAATCCAAGAGAGTGCAGCAGAAGGCAATGCCAGTTCCATGAGGAGAGAGATGGTTGCTAAGGCAGGAAAGCCAGTTAAAGTAGGAGAGTTCATTTGAAAGTATATTGCACAATCGGCAAATGTATGGACAGGTCACATTTCTAAACAGACAAGTAACATTTGTGATCTACCCTTTTTTTAGTATTAGGAAGCTTAACAATTCCTTGCATACTCAGTTGCTTTTTGTGAGAGCATCGGCATAAATGACACTGCACAGCTCATCATATATGTCCAAGGTGTTGAAGACAATTTTAAAGTGACAGAGGAAATGGCAATGATTTCAGTTTAAGGGATTTTTATTTTGCCTACTGTTAACTATGGAAAAATTTTCATCGGTTAACTACCTAAAAAGTATCATGAATAATAAGGGAGTAGGGTGAGAAACGGACTTGTGGCACATGTTATAAGAAGAACTATACAAAGCCATTGATCTGCACTTGATAACAGATTTGCAGACTTAAATATACATTGAGCCAATTTTCAAATGCTGACCAGAGGGTGGGCTGCCTGAACCTGATCTCTAACAACAAGGAGAAGGAAATAAATAAAACCTTGCCCTTGAGAACTGTTGTTTTAAGTGTTATTCAGCAGTTAACATATTTTAAAATTTTGAATCTCCTTTTTTTTTGTGTTGGAAATCTCAATGTGCCTGGGAACACCCCAGACGCTACCTCTAGCCGCACCCAAATAATTTGTGTTTGGGACTAATATTCCCTTTAAACTGCATGGCAGAACAGATAGACTGACGCAGCAAATTTTTAAAAGTATAATATATCTGTTTTTGTGGAGTGTAAATTTTGTTTTTAAAAAATTGGAGATGTCCAACTTTGCTCGTTAGTTTGTTATTTTGTACACTGACCAATGAACCTTACATTGAACATTGTTTGGTGCCCCTGCTTTAAATTAATCATTTATACATACTCGGCATTAATGTTACCTTTAAATGAATTATGATTTGGAACCTACATAAAAATTTACATTCCAAAAATTTTAAATTTAATACTAAATTACTATTTACTGATATTGAAAGATTTGATGTGGTGATTCGTTTGTTCAAAGATCAGAAAGTTAAAGTAAGGAATGCCACAACAATTATGAATCTCTTCTAAAGGCTTATTTCTACATACACAATCTGAGATTGCTCCAATTTATAAAAATTAATGAAATATCTATTTTCCATTGGATCTCAGGCCTCCGTGTCAAAATTATGATTAATTTATTCTAATACTAATATCCAGCATGTTGCTAAACAGAAGACATATTTTGATTTGATGTAGAACGATAGAGATTATTCCTACGCTCAAATGGTTTGTTAATGATACAGGACTGGATCATTAATTGAATAGATCGGAAACTAATATTTTGATTAAAATCGAATTTATGGAAATCCTTTGTCAGGGGCCGTCCATTAAGTACGTCACGCTCCAGAGAAGGGGAGAGGGTGTAAGAAAGTGTGACAAAGGGGTGAGGGGTGTCCGGCCATGTGTGACGTCAGTGTTTTATGTTAAATTTTACTTATTTTGTTTATAAAAAAATATATTTTTGTACAAAAGTGTGATGTAATTTGGGGGAGGGGGGGTTTGGGTCCCAGATTTGTGATGAGGGAGTTAAAAATTGTCAAAAATAGCGTGACGTACTTTATGGACGGCCCCTTACCAGTCACATCACAACAGTGAATGTGTTTGTAATTGTAATAATTTTATTTTCTCTACCCAATATTTTACTGTAGAAATGAGAAATAAACATATACTAAAGATGTTTGTCTTTTTTTTTTTTATTACTTTGACTTCCAAGTTAATTACTTCTTAATCCGCTTTCATAAAATGAGTTATGTAAATGTAATGATGAAGTCATTCTCATTTTGAAAAGATAATTTCAACCATTACAAATTTTATTTAATCCAAGGAAGATAACATTTTCTGAAACAAATACTACTGATAACTAATGATTTGTGGTGAAATTTGTTCAAGTGCTGACCATCTGTGATTGGTTTTACTTAAATTCAAACAAGGTCTTGGAAACTAGTTCTCTAATCAACACTTGCAAAGAAACTTTAAGTTAAAGTGACGATGCAACAAGCACTCAAATCAAACTTTTAATTCATTAGAGTTGATTACAATTTATAAGCAATTCCATCTTTCAGACTAATTAGCATATATAACGATTATCATTAACATTTTAAAGATGCACCTTTCCAAAAAAAACAACAAATCCTTCATGCATACATCCCACCCCATTTGTGCGATCATATCTTCTATCACAAATACATTTTTACATTGCTGCGGTCTCCTCTCAATGACATTTCAAGTACAAAAAAACATAATTCACACCAATTCAATAATACAATAAAATACAGGATGAGTTGTATCACGCATACTGCTGCAATGATTTGGGTCATCATTTTTTCTTGAAGAAAGACATCAGGGATGTCTGTTTTCCTTTCTGTGGTGAGACTGCCACTTTCTTTGAGGGCTGAAAACCAAATGCAAATGGGTTTCATCTTTGAATTTAAGGGAATTTTGTAAATATCAATATCAATTTGAACTACCTCTCATAGGTATGAATATTGACCAGATGTGACTAAAATTCACAAACTTATTAAGGATTACTTGAAATTTTTTTAAATATGAAAATAAAAAGCACTTACTGCTTTTCCTTTTGGTTCTGCCTTCTGAGCTGCAGAATTGTTATTTATCTTTGTTGGTGCCGTCACAGTTTTCTGTTCCTGAACTTCCTCTACTTCATCATCAGACTCACTCTCCCACTCTGGGACTTTAGTGGTGACTTTTTTATATAATAGGAGAAACAAATTCATTTTTTATTCACATTAATCTTTTTTCTGCTTCATAGCTAAACATTGTATGTACAGAGTAGCCATACTACTATCACAGACAATAACAATACTGGGTCTTGAAAGAAATAAAAACAATCATAAATAAGGATTATTAATGATTTGCTGCCTGATTCTCTAACAAATGACCAGGGCGGCCAAATTTGCATTGGAACCAGGTCTGATTGGATTTCTGCATAGTTAGTTTTTTAATACATGATCTCAAACAGGGCACATTGTTTATTCCATTTAACAAGACCTATATGATTTATATGAAATCAACTTTGAAATAAGATATTAAGATATATTTTTTAAATTAGCCACTCGCTACATTATAAATGACAAGTGAATATTTTTTCACACTTGCATGTGTACTTAATTAGTTTGTAGTTTGAATGTTACATAAAGAAATCATTAAATTTAAATGGAACATCAAGACCTTGAGCTAGATGTGTGGTTATTTGTAAACACTTAAAACTCATGTATCATGTATGCAGTTTACATACCAATGAATCCATCCTCATCCACATAAGTTTTGGATGAAACTTTCTGAATCCTCTTTCTTTTCCTTCCCCCACCAGTATTTGTTCCATTGCTTGTTATGTTTTCCTTTTCTTTGACAACCTCAGAGGCAACATTTTCTTTGGTCTGTTTTTCCTCATCTTCATCCTCTTCCACCGCCTCTTCCCCATCACTGGCATTAACTACATCAGTTGTAGCCACAGGGCTTGCTTCCATATCCTCCTCAACCTCAGATACTGGAGTCAATGGAAATAAATATTATTTCAATGAAATTGTATTTCACTGACCTATGAAATCATAAAGGGTTTACTGGTGTATTAACATAACTGTTTCTTTCATTTAAAAAAATGTAGGTTAATGGAAAGTTTTAGATTGCCCATTTAGTGAAAACTTGGTAAAAAAGTATTTTTTAAAAATGTTTTCTTCTATCCATCTTGGTAAAATTTACTACAACTACAAGCCTCATTTTTACTCCAGGTTAAGTTGAAGAGAGAAAAGGTTATTTTTTTAACCGTTTCAGTGACTCTAAGTCAAATGAAACTTTATTTTAAAATTTTGTATCATTATAAATCCACCCAAAGAGCGTATCAGTTTGAACTGTGTAATTACCATGTTCTTCTTCATCACTAGAATCAAATAAATCCGTCCTGATTCGACGCCTGTGTTTTCTATCTAAAACCTCGTCATCGTCACCTTGATTTGAAAAAAAATCAAATCAAATCAAGATATTTTCTCAAACAAAGTAATAAGTAAGTCAATTATCTACACAACGGCTACCCTTATACTTCATGTATGCACTGTGGCTGAGGTAGTTCACTTTAGGAGAGTTAATTATGAATGGACACAGAAAAAGGGGTGAGGTGAATCTAACTGAATATGGACAAGAATTAATTTGTAGCCAACAAATGTTCAAGCAGAGGACTGGGTGAATAATAATATAAAAAAGAATTATTCACACATCTGCACTTGTTAAAAATTGCAAACATGAATTTAAAATAATCAAATGTGTGGGTACTAAAGGTGTGAAGCAACAACATTGACAAAATATATTCCTCCGATGCTCGCTCTTTACAGCTGACAGCATGTGTCCATTATTACAGGTGCCACTGCTGGAGCTTTTTAATCATGTTTTGATCTTCAATCAAGATAGGTGCGCACCCATGCATGTGTGTGCAGATAGGGAAACTAAAAGTGTATAGCCGAAGGGGGAGGTCATAAAAAAAAGATTTATGAGGCAATGAATGTAAATCTTTTGGGTTTTTTAATGTACTAGATATGTATAAGATTCATTTTACCTCAAAAAAACACTTTGAGGTTTTATTGAAACTACTTAATTAGGAATTCTAAAATAATATTTCATTTGATGACAACACTGCAGAATAATGTTATTGATGATACAGTTTACATAGGACTGGAGGTAAAAAAAAATGTTATCTTTTTACCTGAGTCTTTTGTTCTTTTCTTCATGTTTTTCCTTTAAGAAAAGAGGAACAAGTTTAAAAACTGATGTCATTGTATCAGCAATGTTTAGTACTATTAGTAAAAACTGAAAAATGTTAATAAACCTTTTTATAATTTGATAATATTTGTGAACATTTTATGCATACTTTTAAATTGTGTCAAGAATTATTTAATAACAAATCTGTAAAAAAAATGTGCTCACACTTAACCTAAAAACACAATTTGTAAGAAATGCACGGATCATCATAATTGTCCTTGGGACTAGAGCCTGTATCAGGCCCTGGCCTGTTCAACCCAATTCTTCCAATCTGATCAATCACAGGCCTTTCCCCTCCATGCTTTGACCAATGTTCCCTTTAAACTGTGCAGCGACGTAGATATCTGACCGATGCAGCCTTATCGCAATACAAATTTTAAAATACTGAGCAAAAAATGGATGCTGTGCAAATTTTCACACTGGTTTCTTTACTTTGCACACAGACCTACAAACCTAAGAGGGAAAATTGGCTCTATTCCTTCTTCCCCCCCCCCCTTCCCGTAGATCCTTCTCCAAAAGCCAAGATAGTAAAAACAATTAGCACAATGATAAATTTAAAATACCTTTCCTTGGTCTGAGACTTCTTAGATGGGTTTGTTTCAGTGGCAAGTGACTTTGTGCTTTCTTTTTCACTGGCTGATTTTTTATTGCTTTCAATATTCTTGGCTTCTTGTTTGCCGAAAAGTGAAAGGACTCCACCTTTCTTCTCAGAAGTCTTTGACTGTGAATAACAGGAGTAGTTTTAGGTACTTATAAGACAAAATTCTACCCAGCTGCTCGAATGTTACACAAATGAATGCCTTACAGCCCCATCAGGTTACAACAACAACAAATAGAAAAAAAATAAGAACAGCTTGTAAAATAAATTAACAAAGCAATGAATGATGATAGCAAGCCATTTTCTGTGAAGAGAAAAGAAAAAAAGTAAATAGCAGCTAAAATAATAAAAGGCTTTGTGGGTGGGATGTTTTACACCCAGAGCACGAGACATTAGGAATGGGTGAACATTGTTGGTTCTGTCATTATTTAATTTATTAGGACACAAGTAAATGAGATTATAAATCTAAAACAAGACCCTAACGAGCAGCTATAAACCATGGCTGAATTTAAAAAACAAATAAGTTACCTTAGTGTTGGATTTGGTTGCTGGTTCTGATTGCTCATTCACCTTAGCCGTGGCTGGTGAGGTTTTCTCTCCAACCTTTTCTTTCTTTCCAGCAGAGGCAAACATGTTTGCAATGCTGCCCTTTGGTTCTACCTTTTTACTGGCCCCTTTACCAGAGTTACCAGCAGAGGAGTTAAGTTTACTAGAGACAACTGCCATGTTCTCATCTTTCTCAATCTGAATGTCAAAAAAAAAAACTTCAGTAAGAAATAGAAAACCAAAGTGCAGACCTTTGCAGATGTTAAGTAAAGGTTTGCATCCTTACACATGTTGGAACCAAAGCTGAGTATGTTAAGCATAAAGAGACAAGGGCTAACATATTCACAAAACAGGATCAACAATCAACATTTTTTTCTGATGCCAGGTTAACATTTTTGTTTGGTTTCAACTTTGAAAACAGTGACTATTTAAAATAATTTCATCCCTTTTGACAAAGTATATATTCATCAGTTAAGCAGATGGTTGTTGCACACACTTGTTCATGAATTTCTTATTATTTCACCCCACACTCACAACCTTTAAAAGAATAGTAATAGTGATAACAATAAAAATTTCAATATAGAATTCATCGCTGCTCATAGATTTTTACTGATAAGTTGTTTTCATTCACATTTTCTTTACATCAGAGTAACTAAAGAAAAATGATTGCCTTAAATTATAAACATTACAGAAATTATTTTGTTATTGAAACTGGTCTGAAATGTAACATGTAACCACAAGACATATAACAGAATTCAGATAAAAGAAATCATTACCTTAATGTATTTAGATGGCACATCTGATTTTACCGTGGATTTTGGTGGCCTTAAGGTAGCCCAAGGACATTTGATACTGCTGAGACTAAAGGAATTTTTGCATTTCAAGTTTGATTACAACACAGTTCTTATCATCTTTTTTTTCTAAAAGAAATATTTTAAAAAATATTTGAAGGATCATAATCATAAACTAATTAAAAAAATCTTTAAAATACTGAAACTTCAGCAGTAGGATCAGTTGATTTTTCACTTTATAAATCTCTGGACAAAAACAAAACAAGTTAAGAAAGCACAAATTATTCATACTTTGCCATACTTACAGTTGACATTTCTCTAAATTGTTCTTGATGATGTCATAATCCGTCAAGTACAGTGCTGTGTAATCCTGAAGATGGAAGGTTTCATATATATTTGACATTCGTAATTCAAATTATGTTTTCAATAAGTATGCCCAAGGTTTGATTTTATTATCATTATCTGATAAAAATCTAAAAGCCTGTGCCACAGTTCCAATTAAGACACTTTCTGGCTTATATTGTTCAACCAATATTGCCCCAATCGTCTTAATATGCAGATCTTAACTGATTGTTACCTGATGCATATAATTTCTAATTTACAAGAACATAAACAGAATTCACTAACTGAAAAAAATCTTTAATGGCATTTACTTGTTTCCACAACACAATATGCAACAAAACTCTTCACCCTTCTACACACGCTCTAGTGACATCAACAAGAACAACTTCCTTTTGCACACACTAACCAAACACGTGACCTCAACACGCCACTACGCGTAGCTCACAATAAAGATATGAATTAAAATTGGTCATCCGTAAAAAAACACAATATAAGAGACATTTATTTTAATAAAAACATTTTCCCTCTCATTTAAGTCATGAATTAAAAGATAAATTGCCTTTAGTTTGGTCTTCTGCACACTGTACATATGACAGCTTGTAACGACAGATAATGATTTTTTTACTTCCTCGAGATGAGCCTCTGGCACCACAACACATTTGTGCATCTGAAATAAATACATTTAACTTTTAAACATTATGCTTAAATACTTAATCAGTTTGAAATTAATAGTTTAAAAAATTTCATCAGACTGCCGGTAGGGTTGATGCAGTGTTATTAAAGACAAGTGTGTTTTACAGTCTCAAATTTCTAATAAAGATTACAGAGAGTGAGTGTAAGGGAAAAAATTAAGTCTAAATAATGACTCATGTGTTGTCAAAGCTTATTGTAATAATGTACATAGAGTGGGTTGGGGGTGGGGGTTAAAAAAAAGGAAAGCTGAAAATGAGGGAAAGCTTGAAATTTTTTTTTTTTTTTAGTTAAATGGACATTATAGATGGGCCATTACATCAATACTATAAAAGGAGAACATTTTGTAAAGGGTTGGCATTGAATCATTTAACAGAAATGTTCAAACTATCATTTACTTACAATTTCTCCATTTTCAGACTTGGCAAGTCCAGAAACAAAATAAGTTACATTAATCCCCGCATTGGCTGATTTGTTACGATGATTCTTGACAAATATGCTCAAAGCTCTGCAAACCATAAGAAGTTTGAGGGGTGTGGGTGTAGGTTTAAGGATGGTTGGAACATTTTTAAAAGTTTGAAGGTTTGTATTCATTTGGTACATTTTTAAAGTTTATATTCAATCAACAAATTTAAAATTTCCTAAACACATAAGATATTTTTTATAAGGCTTAACAAATGTATGGTTTCTCACTTTTTATGTTTCCAACACAAACTATCTTTTTTTTTTAGTTATCACATAGACACAAAAAATCATTTCATTAGTTATCACATAGGAACAAACAATCATTTCATTAGTTATCAAATAGACACAAACAATCATTTCATTAGTTATCACATATACACAAACAATAATTTCATTAGTTATCCCATAGACACAAACAATCATTTCATTAGTTATCAAATAGAAACAAACAATCATTTCATTAGTTATCACATTGACATAAACAATCATTTCATTAGTTATCACGAATCACATAGACACAAAAAATCATTTCATTAGTTATCAAATAGACACAAATTATGCACATTCAATTAACACCTTCATAGCAATCAAAATTAAAAAGTCTTGTTACTTCAAGATGAACAAAATAGGGAAGAGACTGCAATCAGGCTTATAAATTCACAAAAGCTAATTTTTTTTCTTCATTTCTTTATATTTGTTTTATTTGTGTATTGTTGGTTGGTTGACAAAGGCTCTTTGTCGAAACGTTGGGTGTTTTGTTATGTCCTGTCATGCCAACTCATACTCATATCCTGTTTACAAGTTTTCCATTTACTTTAATTGCAGTCTATCTAAACTTTGTTGTAATATTTGCAGTCTTTCATTATAACTTATAGTAATTTCTTTAAGTCCATAGACTATTTTGGTTTCCTAAGGTAATATAGTAATAAAACATTTAGCTCTATGTTATTTAATGTACATAGTACATAGCACATGCTATCTCTAAATCTACTGATACCTGTGTATCAGATGATTGTGGTATTCAAAGACACAGAATCATAAAAATAAAAATAAAGATTATTTTACTTACCGTTTAGCATCATTAATATTTAAATTCAGCATCAGACTTAACCATCGGCATGTTACCTATCAAAAGAGACAATGTAATAAATATTAACTTGACCATCCATCATAATATGATTCATAACTATTCATTACACCTGCAACATCCGACCGGGGCGTCTGTTGTTACAACAAACTTGTAACGCTAGCAACATCCTGCCGGATCGTCTGCTGTTACGACATGTCGTAGCACTAGTTTCCTGACTAGCGCTACGACATGTCGTAATGCTAGCAACATCCGACCGGGTCGTCTGCTGCTACGACAAAATTGTCGTAGCGCTAGCCACATCCTACTAATAATCCTACAATTTAAATCAATTTACGTCTTTTCCAGTTACTTTAATTTTAATATCTTAACAATATAAATAAATGTGAAGAAAACTAAAATGATTTAACGAACATTTTGATAAACTTGCATTAATTTTTCGATTCTACAAATTTGAAACGAAACTAATTACAATTTTATTATCGTCGTTAGCGTATTCCTCAATATTTTCTTGGATTAATGTTTCCTCTGAATCTGTCGCCATTTTAGGTTGTATTGTATACACTTTCGTTTCGCGCTTAGTGACTAAAAAACTTTAATAATAAAAATTAAAGCTGAACTTTATTTAATACTATATAATTAAAAACCTTAAAATTAAGTTAACTATTTTAAAATCATAAATAATATTTATAAAGCTTATATTTATTAAAGATTTGCTCATTGTTCAAAATAAAACAATTTTGTAAAATCGTTTATCTTTAAGAACTACTCCGGTTATAAACTTCTAAATAACCAAGAAGGGTAACCCCTTAACTCTTATAACTTACATTATAACTTGTATGCTAAGATTAATTACTTCACAAAATTGTCGCTTATTGTATTAAAGTATTATGCTAGGCATAAGGGCAAGGTCTATATTAAAATATTTTATTTGTTAAAAAATTGACTTAAAATGTCCTCTGATGATGGCGTTATTGGAACAAATGATGATGCCGCATCATGCAAGCGATATGCAGTAGATAAGGGCTACTGGAACGATCCATACATTTCTTACATGGTACCAAAATCTTCATCAAGAAAAGCCCCCGAAATCAGCCGTGGATATTACGCAAGAGTAACTTCAATTCAATTACTTGTGGAAAAGTTCCTAAGGGTTTGTATTTACGTTCTTTAGTTACAAAAAATTCCGCCTTTTGGGTTTTTTGGCATCTGATCTGATCAATTGTCAATATCTATCAGTCTATCAATAACGGAGTGTCTACTGCTACGACAAAGTAACGGCAGACAACCCGCGCGGATGTGGCTGGTGCTACGACATGTCGTAACGCCAGCTACATCCGACCGGGTTGTCTGCCGTTACGACAAGTTACGACATGTCGTAAACAATTTTTTGTATTTTCAAATATGCTATTACTAATACTTAAATACTAAACTATAGTTCTCATAATGAAATATCATAATCACTAGATAAGCTTATTAATGAATTTTAAAGGTTTAAAAGAAAATCTAGATTGAGCAATTAAATGAAAAACAGTTATAATTTTAAAAAATTGCTAATTCACATCAGCTTAGCTAGATCAAGTGATAGTCGGGTTGCTCTGCAATGATACGAGACTAGTGATAGCGGGATCGAATCCCGCCGCCGTCATGTTGTTTTTTTTTTTTAATTTAATTATTTTTTTAAAAAACATCATAATGAGTAAGCTAATAATTTTTGTTATTACTCTGAAAAGCAGATACGTTGACTAAATCTGTTAAAATAAAAAATATTTAGATTTTAGACTAGTCGTAACACTAGCCAATCCACATATGCTTGGCTAGCGTTACGACAACCAGTCAGGTCGTCAGCTGCTACGACATTCGTAAAATGTGTTATGTGCTTACTTACAGTTACGACTAAAACTGTATTTAAGTATGCTAATATTATTTTCCTTTTGATTCGCAAGTTGACACTGAGTCGGCATCACCAACGAAAAAGGTGAGGCAAGAGTTTAAAAAATGACTATAAACCATTACTGTTACTAAATTTGTTTGAAAGATATTTTTGAAAAATTCTCTGAATTGAAGGCATCGCGAAAAAGTGCTGAACACAAGCGGGGGAAGGGGGGGGTGTTGCGGGATTTGAAGCCATTGTCAGACGAATGAGGCATAGCGTATCATGCCCCGCAGACTTGCTCGTCATAAATAGTGGAAAGAGAGGCGGGGGGGTAGAGCGCTGAGAAAACGGACACAAACAGCAGCACGAAGTAATGGGGAAAAAAGGCTAGTAAACGAGGAGGCCTGTGCAGTTGTTATTACCTGCCCCCCTCCCTCAATAGTAATAGTATTAGTAATAGAGTGAAAATGATGTAGACGGATGAATGGAATGGTTTCCTGTGAAATGTCTGCACACGGCACATTTTATTATTCCACACGAAACTAATTATTTTAGGCCTACATTCTTGCGATTATGCGCGAATCAGTTGCTTGCGGATTTTCATTTACGGCTTTAGGCGTTACGGTATACTCTAAATGTTAATTTATCGGCATCACTTACACAAGTATACTATAGTATAGCAAAATCGGCTGATATTCTTATAATTAAGACCAATACTTAAAATAAATCAAAATCTATTTTAAAAATTTATTTAAATAAATTTAGATTTTAGAATTAATACACACACAAATGTCGTATTTTAATATATTTATGCGTTTACTTTACAATTTACAGAAGAGTTTCTTAAGATTTAATTCTTTCCATTTCCAGGTGTTTACTGCAAAGAGTGACTAAAACTAGTCGTAGCAGAAGTTGCGTATGTCGTAGCACTAGTTTCCTGACTAGCGCTACGACATGTCGTAACGCTAGCAACATCCGACCGGTTCGTCTGCTGCTACGACAATCTTGTCGTAACGCTAGCAACATCCAACCGGATCGTCTGCTGTTACGACATGTCGTAGCACTAGTTTCCTGACTAGCGCTACGACATGTCGTAACGCTAGCAACATCCGTCCGGGTCGTCTGCCGCTACGACAAAATTGTCGTAGCGCTAGCCACATCCTATCAATAATCACAATGATTAGAATTAGAATTAGAGTTTCAGTTTAGTTAATTTTACTTTTACTGAAATGAATACTCAGTTCAGTACTGAGTACTTCAATCAAAATTCCTTCATACTTAAATATTAAATTATTATTAAATTAATGGTAAGCCAAATTAATTAATATTAATAATTAAGGTCAAAGCATTAAATATGGAAGTTCCACTCGCAAAATCAATTATTCTTTTATTTACTTCCATGTAATTCATATAAATATAAGTGTAAGTTAAGACAAATCTTATTGATGAAAATTGAAATTGAATAATAAACTATAAACATGTCATTAATACCAAGAATAGCGCACATATTTGACTTATTGTATTCAAACTTATTGCACTCAGAATTTATTAACTATTAATGAAAACAATATTTTAAATTTTATGTTGTTTTATGGTGACTTTGTTTTCTACATGGCTGCAAGATAGACAGTTCATACATATCGATCAACTGCTGATATGCCATGGCCCATCAACTATTTGTACCCTCAAAATAATAATAGGACTCAACTCGCAATCACTCGCATTCATCCTGATAAGTGTTCCCTCGTTTGGTATAAAACATTTTTGCTCTGTACATTTTAATTATAACTTTAGTCGATGCGGCAATGATAGCACAGACAGAAACTGGTTTGCATCAACTCGTGTCAAGCTTCTCCAACACCTGCAAAGACTTTGGTCTGCAAATCAGTTTAAAAAAGATAAACACTATGGACTAAAACACATGTTCTCCTCCTTCCATCAATGTCGACAATGAAAACTTGGAGGATTTTGACAGCTTCACCTACTTGAGGTTCAAGATTTCAAACTCACTGTCCATCGAGGATGAAATTAACAGTAGAATTGGCAAAAGCAGCTGCCACAATGGCTAAGCTAAATTAAAAGGTTTGGCAAAACACCAAGCTAATGGATAAAACTTAACTGTGTGTCTATCGAGCCTGCATCATCAGTAAGCTGCTATATGAGCGAGGCATGTACTACTTATACATCCCATGAGCGCAAGCTTAATAGCTTACACTTGAGGTGACTGCGTCGCATCCTTGGCATTAAATGGCTGGAAAAAGTGCCAAATAGTGAGGTCCTGATATGGGTCAATATCCAAAGCATGTTCTCAATCCGTTGTGAAAGATGTAAAAAGAATTAGCCCGGGTCGTGTCCCTAACCACCTTCTATATGGAGAACTGGCATTGAGAAAGAGGAAGACAGGTCACCCATGTCTGTGATTTAAATATGTCTGCCAAAGTGACTGGGAATGTAAAGCAGAAAACAGATCTACTTGGCACACAGTTTTTAAAGAGGGCATCATAGTAGCCGAGGAGGAAAAGATTGAGGAGGCTACAGATAGAAGAGCCAGGAGAAAGGCAAAATCATTGGGAAGCACAGAACTCATGTGCAAAAGCTGTGGTAAAGACTGTCACTCAAGGATAAGACTGCACAGCCACACAAGGAAATGCAACCCAACCCAATGGTGATACACCATAGTCTCTTGAGACGGAAGGATGCCATTTGTTATTTATATTATTATAGCCTGTAAATGTATTTTAATGTAAACTATCATTCCAGCTTACAGAATGTAGGTGTCAAATAGTCAATCTTGGTGCTGGTTTCGATACTATGTATTGGAGGTTAAGCAACGCTGGTCTCATTCCTAAAAGTTTTGTTGAGGTTGACTTTGAACAGGTCACTTCAAGGAAATGTCATTTCATAAAATCCAAACAGCAGTTATTAGAAGCCCTTTCTGGTGAAGGTAAATTTCTTACATAAATTATTAATCTTCTTTTTGTTCCTCTTTTGTGTTTATGCAATGCAGACTTGAAAAAGCAATATACTTATAAGAAAATGACACTTTTTACATTTATTCATTTTAAAATATAAATAATAATTTTGAAAATATATTAATTAGAAATGTAATTCACCAAGCAAACAGCCAAATTATCATTATTTTTGTTTAATTATGTGTATAACATGTATTTAATTGTTTAAAACAACCTCAATAACAAACACTTTGTTCTACTAATGCAGATAGTGAAATCATGATGAATAAAGCAGAGCTTCATTCAGCCAACTATCACCTAGTATCCGCAAACCTTAGAAACATAGGTAGCTTAGAGGCCAAACTCTCTGCATCAGGCATTGATAGATCTCTTCCTACTTTGTTTCTGTCTGAGTGTGTTCTTGTCTACATTGAAGCTGATGCTACAGAAAAGTTGATAAAATGGATAGCTGACAACTTTCCAACAGCATTTTTTATAAACTATGAACAGGTGTGTACAGGAGAAACTGTGATAAGCAGTCATTATTATGGAGATTACTTTTTACAATTACAGATTCAGTTTAAGAATAAAATTCTAATTATTAGGCTCCATTGGATTTATTAACTTTTAAGTTTTATAATTGATTTCAATATATATTTATAGTTTAAATGATTTTAAATATTATTTGTTCTTCTTTCGTCTGCTTGGTATTTACTTTTTTCTATATAAGATTTAACAAATCAAAGGTAATTTTTCTAAGAGCCATTCTGGAAATAATTCTATAACAAGCAAGAAAAATTCATTCAAATTGACATATAATACTGTTAATTGGATTGGGTTATTTTAATCATATAATATTTTTTAGGTTAACATGGCAGATGCCTTTGGTCATGTAATGATTGAAAATCTAAAAGCCAGGGACTGTGTTTTAAGTGGAGCCTCAGCTTGTACTAGTTTGACTACACAAATGAACAGGTGAGATTTTGACCAGGAATGTTAAATGATATACTTTGAATGTTAAAAGTTTCACAAAACTGTCATACCTCCCTAACCTCAACCACAACTAGATAATTTGATTATTGGGCAGGGCAAAAGAAATGTTTGAGAATTTATATTACCAAAACACTTAGTCATTAAACATAAAATTTAGTGAAACGACTACTTTATTATATCTTTAGGACCAAAAATACTTCAAAGCTAAGGAGCTTGAAATCGGATTGGGGTGTACAACTTTTATGACTGTGATTAGATATTTTAAAATGTGTTTATGTATTTTGTTGTTTTTTTTTGCTTTAGGGTAGGTTTGTGTTTAATGCTGTGTTAACATATATAAATAATTTTTTTACTGATTAGCTACCACATTCAAAAATAATGTGTAACCGAGTTAGTTAAATTTAGGAGAAATGTGTCTATAAATTCAATGGCCGTTTTCTTAAAAATAAAAATGTTTTTGAAAGTAAAATATGCTGTAGATAACTTCACTACACTAATTTTTGTTACACAAAATTTCCATTTTTTTTTTACTAAAGAAATTCAAAGATTATTAAAAAGTTTGTTTCTTACTCTCAAAGTTTTCAACTCAAAAAAATGTAATTATACTTGATATTTCAAATACCCTGCTTAACATAAAATTAGATTAGGTTTCCAAGACTAAACAAATATAAAACATATTACAGTAAATGACATGGTTTTTATTTTGCTTTTTTTGTAACAAGATTTCAAGTCATCATGTACAATACTTCCTAAAAACACCAACAACATAATAACTTTTATAGTAAATTATTTATTCTCAATGGTTTCATATTTACTGCCAGCTAAGATCTTTAACCTAAACAAAAGTAATAATGTAAATATAATTCTATTTTTACTATGAAGCATACCTGGTCTGTGACAGTGGCTCATTGCCATTAAAGAGTATTTATTTTAATAAAGCCTTGATTTTTACTTCTTTTTACTCTACTTTAGATTTCTTAACAATGGCTGGAGTGGGGGTGATGCTTTAGATATGTCAGCAGTTTATAGATACTTGCCACAGGAAGATTTGCAAAGGTTAGTAAACCACAAGGTTATTGAATTACACATAAATTCTTTACAAATCTTCCTAAGCAGTTATATTAATTCAGCTCACAAACTATTTTACTGAAAGACTTTGTTTCACAAAAACTAAATGCACACACTTTAAAGGATTTTAAATCATGTAATTGGCTCCATTGTTTATGACTTTAATATGTTTTAGGTCTCATAACACTTGTATCATAAATGTTAGCTTTAAGATTTAGCATTAAGTTCTGTGTTTGTTATATTTTTCTTTGATTGTAACTCAAAAAATGTTTTTTTGCAATTCATTTCTGTTTGCATGAACAGAATAGAAAGACTGGAACTACTGGATGAAAGAGAGTTACTAGACCAGCTGTTGTCCCACTACTGTCTGGTGTGGGCCTACAAAGATACAAGTAACCTAGGTCTCCACACCATCAGCCTGTCGTGATCTGGGCTAGTTCAATCAGATAGTATAAGCAGAAAATGTATTTTCACCCACAAAGAAATACTGAACTGGCTTTGTTATTGCAACCAAGGAACTTAAATTCCAGCTGACACAGACAGCCAGAAGACTCAGAGTTACTGGAGAAAGTTTTGTAAACCACAGAGTCATGTTAAAATTGGCTTGTGTGCTCAACACAACAATATTTCTTCACAAGGTGTTGGCGTCAATTTCAAAAATGAATAAAAGTTGCTTCAAGTGTGAAAATTTATTCTCATTTCTAGGTGCATTTGCAAGCACCCCATTTTTTATATTTGTGTTGTGATTTTTTCACATTGGACTTTGAATAATGACAATGAAGTTAAAGTAATCATGAATAGTTATGATAAGGTATGTAAAAATGAATCATGTTTACCAAGGTCATTTATGACTGGTGATGATGAGGCAGTCCTTAATTTGAACTTTATGCCCTCTTCCCCATCCCCCTATTTTTATTTATGAAGGTTTTAATGACAAAAGCTTATTACTTAATTCTTAATCAAAACTTTTATCTATATAAAGGAAGAGTTTAACCTCAAATGACCTTAACTGATTTTCAAACGGCAATATCTCGGTTCGAGCAAAAGTTCACGTAGAACCTTGTTGTTCTAAAGTGGCAAATTATTTATACTCAATTTAGAGTCCAAAATATAAGAAAACATGAATTTTGTAGTTTTAGATTTTTTGTTACCAATGATCTTTGCCATTGCTTTTTTTTATTTTTTTTTTTATACTCAATACCATTCTGTTATTTTTTTAAATTCAACCAACTTAACTTAAGTGCAGTTAAAAGAAAAGTACAAGCATACTAAGAGGACAGTCTTAGAGTGTACTTTCAATTTGTAATTACACATTTCTAATATGTTGATCATTCTTTTTTTTTAGCCCTTTAATGAGACTAATGTCAATACAGATGATAGCATTGTGTTATTTAAGTTATTTGCTGGCTGAGTATATTAATGAAAATAATTTATCTATTAAATTAAATTAAAACTAATAAGATGTCATTGTTTTTAATGCAATTTTTTTTATCCTGTCAAAAAATAAGATAAGAATACATTTTCATATAATTTTAATTTTTGTAGAACTGTTCTTTCACATTTGTAGGGTATTTAATATTTATTGTGACTTTTTTGGTGTGCAGTTCCCTGTCCTCAACCCCAAATTGCAATCGCCTGCCTTATTTATTCCAAAAGATTTTGTTTTAATTCTTTATGCAGATTTTTTTTTTTAATTTAGACCTTCAACATCCATATGTGCAACCTCAAGGTCGCCTGAAAAACATTTAGATCCACAGTTCTGTCAAATATTTATGTATGTTTTTTTTATTAAATTTCTTTTTAAAACATTTATTAAAGTGACAAGAAAAGAAATTGCATATGTTGATTTTTTCCCTCCCAATTTATTTTATTAGTTAACTTTGTAATTTCCAAGAAAGTTTTTCCTAGCTGGATTTCTAAATTTGATAAACTACTTCTCTCCATTTATTTGCACATTTGGTTTTTCTCAATTCAAGTGTGCCATGGCTAGTGAATGAAAACCAAAGAAATTTAATTTAATCCATGTCATGAAATATTTAAATAATTACAAATTTAGCTTAGTCTTTACACCAGGCTGAAGAATAGGCCACACTGAAACCTTTTGACCTCAGTCTCTCTAGGAAAAAATGTAGTAAACTATAAACTTAGCAGTAAATAAGATACAATCAATACATGTATTAAACTCTTCTCTAAATTATTTTTTTTTTTTTTGGATTTTTTATCAGAGATTAGCATTTTTATTAACATAAAGAAGCTTCTCATTTTACAGCATATTCGATGCTACTGTTGAATTCTAACTAAAAATAATTTTATGATAAAACATACCAGTAGTTTTTCCAGAGTTGGATGCATGAGTACTATTTTTCGTCATAAAATTGAGAAAGTTAAGTTGCAGAATAGCGTATTTCACAGGCAAGCAAATTTGACCATGTGGCTTTTGGTTAGTAGTTAGTAACCAGAATTCATTTGACTCGTAACTATGGCTTGAAAGCCTAATGCAGTTTTCACATCAGCTGAGTTCTTTGCAAATTATTGCAGAATTTTTATAACTTTTAAAAATGAAAGTCTGCACAAAAAATTAGTCATTAGGAAAAATGAGTTTATAGATTATAACATAGGAAGCAAAAAATGTCTATTAATTATTTAAAAAACATGTTTGTTTACATTTAATACTAATACTGATATGTTTTTCATTCATGTTATTTATGTCACCTTGTGGCAGACATTTTAATTTATTTTAAGGTTTGTGGGTTTTAGAAAGTACACTGTTAATCAGAATGCAAACTTTCCCCCTGTATTAGAAATAAAATGAAACACCTGTATTATTTGTAAATGAATAACTAAATTAAACTTTACTTCTCAAGTTTAAGGGCAACCTGCATCACTTTTGTGTATGTGTAATGTAAAAGTACATCAGAACTGTCTTAATTCATTCTGTCGTATTGTACAATTTTGTGTGAATTCTTGCTCTAATACATTATTTTCATAACTTTTTTCATGAATGATTGTCGTTCATAGAACATATTTTTTAATTTTATGTTTACCACCAGCCTTGTTTAGAATAAAAGTTTATTTACCATTAGAATTAGAATGCTTGGGACTAATGACCTTTCATTTGTTTGTTATTGTGTATTGTTAACAGGATAAATAGCACCCACTCATCGTAACACATATCATTAATTTCTTTTTTTAAATCTAAGTGTCATTTACTTAAATTTCCTGTTGTGCCATGCCATTGTTTTTCTTTTCACTCCACTGTTACTAATAAATGAAATTAAATAAAAAGAATCAAACACTAATTGATTTAGCATACTTGAAGTAATACTTGGTTAGTTTTTAATGCCTAGGTTTAGATATTTTTTGTTTGAAGAATCTGTACACTTGTACAAGTTATATACTGAATTGTCTTCAGACCAGCATGAATCAAACTTCAAGTTATAGCCCAATCTTAGCCAAGAAATGTTACAGAATTTGTTAATTATGTCAACTTAGTCAGGGGTGGATTAAGACTGCACAAGGCCCCAGGCTGCAATGAAACGGGGGCCCCATCCAGCCAGCATCCCTTAAAATAAAATTATTGTTAACAGCTAATATAAGACTGTAACTAAATATAAACAATGAAAAAAAATGAACACGAAGAAATAACTGTTTACTGTTTGAAGTGTTCGCGGTATGTTACCATTAAGTCTGAAAAGAAAAATTGTACTTTCCACTGCCGGGAATCGAACCCGACACCGCTTGCATCAGGAGCCTATACTCTCTCCACACGGCCAGCGGAGCTTGTCTAAATCAACAAATTTTAAAAATATAAACTATAACTTATACTATGTTCTCTAAGTTTTTCGATTATTAAGTTCTGAATTGCGATCAGTTGTAGAGATAATATTTATAAATTTATTATATTTTTAAAGGTTTGTGCAAACATTTGTACACTTTCATTATAAAATATAGAAAGTTTGGGGGCCCCCAAACCGTCAGGGGCCCCTGGCTTTAGCCCGTTCAGCCCCCCCCCCAATCCGCCATAGAACTTAGTCATTATATTTGTTCAGTTCCATCACAATGAATAACTTTATGCTAATGTAAAAAGATTAAAATAAGTTATAAAAAAATTTTAACACAGAAAATAGATTTAAAAATTTATTTGAATGAAAGTGACTAAAAATGTCAAAACTCAAATAAAAAGTCAATAGTGAAATGGATGTAAAATCTTGTCAGAGTGCAAAAAGGCACACTGAGTATTAACAATGAAAGATTTAGGTTTAGCTCAATGCTAAGCACATAACAGATTGTTTTTCTGTGGAATCTTCATTCCTTACAAATTTGAAAAATTAAGACACTTGGTTAAACTAAAAATTTTATTCTGTGAAAGCACATTTGAACTCAACATCTCCAGTCTTTACCATATTAGAATTAAGGTGTCTTTCTATTTCCCAGATAAATTGTTTATATTGTATATTTTGAGCATCTATTAGGAAAAACAAATGATGAATGCATAGATCACAGATAATCACCCTAAGCAATGCATAGGTTTATACTGCCTTGGTAAGCTAGTAAGATTTTGGCACAAAAAAACAAAATATGTTTTCTTCTTGTAAATCATGTGTCAAAGAAATGACATTAAACATTCCTTATCAAAACATGAATACATTACAAAGTTGGGTTTTACTATTGATAACATAGCACCATTTACTATTAAACTTAACAGTCAGTAAAGATGCTCTCTATTCATAGTTTAGTTTAATTTATAAACTTACTAATTTAGTCCAGTCTGAGTGCATCATAAAAATGTCAAAGACACAAAAGAATGTAATTAAACTGACTTTGTAAAGCATGAAATTTTTAAAATTCTAAAACATAAAAAAATTAGTTAAATGCATGAATCTCCAGAGTACCCATTTTAAAAATTCAATATTAAAAATGGCAATTTCAACTTGTACAAAAAGCCTCTCTTCAAAAAGTTAATTTTTATATCTCTGCTTTGTGATTTTTAAAAAAAAAAAAAAAAAAAAGTTATTTTCTCAAAGAATTTTCATGGAATGTGAAAGGAGCTCAAGACGTTCTAAGAAACACAAATTAAATTAATATTTTCTTTTCTTCTCAACAGCAATTTAAGGAATAATTTCTCTTTAAATTTAAAGTAAATAATTTTTTTAAAATACATAAAGTGTATTCTGTAGTTTTTTTTTCCAAAAATATAATCAATTTCAACAGATTGCCAGTTATTTAGCAGCTTTAGGAACAGATTTAACTTCCTGTTGAACTGGAGGAGATTGAGATTCTTCAGAAACATTTGAAGTGTCTTCAGGTTTTTCTACTAACAAAGTTGGGAGGTCAGGCTGGATTCTGCCTTCTGAGAACTTAAGTGCATTCCTTAGTGAGGTCTCCTTGACAGTTATACCAGAACACACATCTGAGTTTTTATATGCAGAGCGAGAGCAACAATCATAGAGGGCTTGAAGAACAGGCTCACAATGCCATTCTTGATAATCATTAGCTGAAATCAAGATCGCACCTATGTAGAGATGTATTATCAAAAGCTGGCATCTCCATTTTTTAATAATAATAATTTAGAGACAAAAAATATACATTAAAAAAAAGTTCCATAATACTCAAGAGTATTCTTTATAAAGTTTAGGTTAATATACAAAGGAATACTGCCACCAACATTAGTGATCAGATTTTGTCTATTTATTCAGAATACAAGATTGATCATTTAAACAACTGATTCACCCTGTTAACATATGTTAGTCATAATTACTCAAGTCTCATTTATAATGACTTAAAATTTTATTATTATCATAAGTATCGCTGTTTAATGAAATTTAAAATAGCGAATAAAAATTGTTGTTTGAAAAAAAAGGTTGTTGTAAGAGACGTGTTGTTGTGTTGACATTTTATGAGCATGCAAGATCACTTGACCGAGTATGAAACACATGATCTAAGCTGTGAATTGAAATCTTGCATGGTCGTGAACTGAGAGGATGGCTGGCTATAAATGTACGGTTAAGGATTAAAAGGACAGTTGTTACACAAACCTATAGGTGTTGTCTTGTTTCTTGATTCAATTACTTCTGCATGGCGTCAGACAAGTTCTATTACAGTTATCAAAATCTTTTAAAAAATTGCTTTGCATATGTTGTAAAAACGAAATAAACTGTTTTTAGAATTTAAATTGAACAGTATATAATGGAAAAAAAATTTCTTTCTGTATCTAAGTTTTTCACAAATGTTAGAAAATTATGTATAAAAGTGGAATAAAATATCAAACCTTGAAGACAAGTTTGTAAATCACAAGCAAACTTCTGACATGGGTCTTTTCCAGGCATTTTTTTGAAGCTTCTGTTAGAGAAGCTATTAGAACACCAACTACAAGAGTTCGGTGCAATGTATTAATTATATCCCTGATTTGTTCCTTTTCTTGTAGAAATTTAAGTCTCTAGGTGATGGTTTGTTATGTCTGTCATTGGGTTGTCAAATACATGTCAATGTGGCAGCTTATTCTTCATGTTTCTGTATGGAAGTAAAAAGAAGTAAACAAAATTAATTTCAGGGAAATCAGAGGTTTCTCTTCTTTTAAAAATACCTAAAGGCATTAAAATTATACATAGGCTTTGCCTTTAAGCTTCAGAAGTGTGAGATAACTGTCAAATACAAAAAGAATGCATACAGAAAATTTCAAAATTGGATCTTAAAAAGGATATTTTTTGTGCAGGTGTTAAAAGTTTTGTGCCACAAAGTTTGGGCTACCATATTTTCAATCATATTTCCCGCATCATGCAGTTAGGGAAACAAAGGCGGCTGGGTAATATGTGGAACCCTCATAGCCGTGGCCTGTGAAACGCTGCATCACCTTCCAACAGACCGGCATGGTCTATGGACACAATAATCTGCTGTAAAGAAGGAGTGTCTGTATAAATAAGACAAGACAAGTGTTCATGTTGACCAGGGCTTTTTTAAAGTTTAAGTATTGTGTTACCCATAGTGAGGGCTTGTCCCAAGCCTAAAGTATATCTTGAGTTTTATCAAATTATTTATAGTTATAATATTATATTATATACAATAATATTAATATATGATAAAATTAAATAAGTTCTATGAGAAATTTAAAATTCGTTGGGCAATAAGTTATGCACTAAAACAGCACTTTTAACTAATATTAATGAAATTGCTTCGGCTATTGATAGGGAACAAATCAATGGGGACACGGTGGTCGAGGGGCAGCATGCTTGACTGGCGTATCGATGGTCACGGGTTTGAATCCATGGAGACAAGGATTTGTTCCGGGCCTTGGGCGTCCCTAAGTCACTGAGCTCCAGATGAGTTACTATCACTAGTTAATCGGCTGGGTAATGCGAGGAACCCTCATAGCCGTGGCCTGTGAACGCTGCATCACTTCCCAACAGATCATCCCTCATGGTCTGTGGACGCAATTATCTTCAACATAGAAGGAGCGTCTGCATAGATAAGGTAAGTCAGATAAGATTAAAATTAAGGTAGAAACCAACACCGGAACTTAAGAAACCTGCCTCTGATTTAATTTTAAAATTAAATGTTTAAATTAGTAAAAGTAAATTAAAAATTATAATAATAATATTAATATTTTTTATTTTCGTTCTAAACATTTTTAATGCGCTAAAATAAGTGTTGACCAACATTTTTTGTGTTTTTTTTGTTTCTAGAATCGCAGATTAACTCTTGACAGTCTTGGTATAATTTTACTCCTTGAAACAAAAATATTAAGAAGTTAAAGTTAAAATTGACGGTTGAAATTTTCAGTTTTGGTTGTCTGGGATCCTGATCAAGCTAGTCCTTTAGTTTTTTTCATTACAACATTTCTCTTTTTTAACATTAGAGCTTTAGTGTATATTAATAATAGAGTGTGAGACTTAAGTTTCATATTTCTTATTTTTTCTAATAACTATTCTAATTACCAACTTACTTGCAACCCTCCACAGTGCAGCCATTTAGGTCATTTGTCTTGATTCTTGATCAAAAACAAAACATCAGTTTAAACCAAGGTCTAGGTCATTTGCAATGGTTCTCAAGTATTATTTTCTGCCCAATTTCAAATATCCCCAGATTTTTATTTATTTATCTTTTTTTTATTATAAAAAAGCATAATATACACCCTAATATTTGTCTGCACCTATTGATTTCTCCCCCCCCCCCTAAAGTAGGTTGATGACTGGGCTTATCTGGGAAAGACGTTTCTCCAATCGGGACAGACTTGGTGCTCCGCCCCTTCCCCAACTCTCAAAAGCAAGTAAATTCTGCACCCTGGAGATAGCGAAACGTGAAATATAAATTTTCTAGTAAATGTGACTAGTAGCTCCATGAAGAAAAACAGTGAAATACAGCAAAAATGCTTAAGAAGAAATTTTGGTTAACACGATATAATAAAACGGTACCGACAAAATAGCAGAGACGTCACTGGGAGCGGGTGAGGGGGGATGCGGAGTTTGCAGACCTCACCGAGTGACACCATTACAAGAGGGGACAGAAAAGTGTAAAATTAATTATGTTCCCATTATTGGTACTTGTAGAATTGGAGGAGGTCAAGGGGGGTAAGTCGTGAGCAATGTTAGTGTTAGTTGGTCCGAGTGCAAAGCAAAATATCTGGTACAAAGTTGCACAGCATCCTTTTTTCGATAATTTTAAAAATATGCTGCGTGGTAGTTTAAACTGCTGGGTGGCGTCGATCATATATCTACGTGGCCGCGCTGCTGAAAGGGATCATTGGTCGTGAGAGGGTGTGACACCACGAGCTACCGCACTGGGTGACACAAAACAAGTACATATTTTCCATTACTGTTTAACACGAAATTCATTTAGAAGAAAAATACTTAAACTGAATCAATGTCCTGCTAAACGATTTTTACTGTAGCTATAAATAACGACACGAGGGGGGGCATTTTGGACGATGCGTATTTACAACGGGTAGTGCGCCATCAATAGACAAATGACCCGGACGATTTATGCTGACAATTTGTTTCCCTGTAAACAGCTCCGATGATTGACCCCTTAGAGACTTTCCTCGAAAAAAAAGGGCCCTCATCAGTAACAAAATGAAGTTTCCCGTCGATAATTGGGCCAGCTACAATAAGGTTTCCGACAAAGTGGCTACCAACATAAGTTCCCCCATTTAAAATGGAAAAAAAAGACATATTGTTCATACCTCCTTACTCTGTTACACACGTAATATTATATTTATTAACTCCCTTCCCACAGCTGAATGACGTATTTTATAGATATATATATATATTCTCATTTTAAGGAATATCCGGCAGAAAACTTTCTTAAATACTGTAGAGAACCTGGGTGTTCTGTTTACTATCTCTGCTTCTTTCACTCTACTTCTTCTGTACTAGACACACACTTGGTTCTTCTTACGTCCAAACACCAACTCCAAGACTGATGTACTAATAAATTCTGTTTATTTCCTTACTTCTTTAACTATGGTTACTCTATCTAACACTCGTCCCTATCTCAGTGTGTGTCCCTATCTGTCTGTGTTCCTATCTCCATCCCTATTACTATCTCCGTCTGTCTGTGTGTGTCTGTGTCCAGTTCTCCTCAGTGCGTCCCCTTTAATACCCGTCAGTCTCCGCCCCCAAATGTTCATTGGCCGAAGTCAACCGTCAATCCTCTTGTACTACCCCTATATAAGATCGGGGTGGGTTCGGTTTGACGTAGCCCGCTCTGGTCACTTGATGTAATCACCATTCCCTCGTCAGCTGCTTCGACTCGTTCCCAATTATCGGCGTCCCTTCATCTACCCAGTTACGGACCTGGTTCACACCTACGCCGACTCCCTTCGACTCCCGTGTTTAACACAAGAGCTAGACTTATGGTCAGCCTGCTCAGTTCTTGTCCTCAAAGGATAGTTCGCGGCTTCCGTGCTCCTTGATTCCCAATTCAAGCGAGTTAACATTAGAACGACACATTTCGCACCTCTTGCCCTCTGCCGACTACCCACCCTTAGGGCTTCCACAATACAAAACTAACTCCATTTTGTTGAACGAATTTTTATAATGCAGTTGATTGTCTTTCGTAAGATGTTTTTTTTTAAAAACATGGCTAGCTTGTTAGCCCTGCTCAGAACCGTCTTAAAACATGGCTAGCTTGTTAGCCCTGCTCAGAACCGTCTTAAAACATGGCTAGCTTGTTAGCCCTGCTCAGAACCGTCTTGGCAGTTACCCCTCACATCTCTCTGGGTAGCTGCCTTTGTTCGGGTTGGGTCCCTAGCCTTTGTGGATCCCTCCACTTCCTACATGGAAGTAGGGCTGATTTTGGTCCCCCCCCCCCGGTATTTTATTTCCCAGGTAGCCTCCATATATGATGCGCTTTCCCCGGGCTGGGGGGGGGTGCTCGATAGAAGATCAGCATCTCCCACGAGACTGCGCTGGGCAGGGCACCTAGAAAGAATGTCAAATGATAGAGTAAAGAGGGTACACCTAGAAAACCCGAGAGGAAAACGGCTCAAGGGAAGACCTAGGCTTAAATGGAAGGGTGCCGTAAAGAAAGATCTACAGTAATTAGGCAACCAATATTGGAGAAGAAAAGCGTTGATAATGTCTGAGGGGAAGGAGGTTGTGAGGCAGGCCCAAGCCTTACATGGGCTGTAGCGCCAAGGGGATGGATGGATGGAGTTTTTATAAGTTTTTGTGATCAGCAGTGTGGAGATTGGAGAAATTGGCTTTAGTTGATTCAAACCCAGGGTTCAAAGGGAAATAGGTTGAAATATATTTTAGTATTAGCCGCACAAGCTCCACATCACTAAATTATTGACGAATGACAAGAAACCCATCACATTTCAATGAACATTTTAATAACATTTTTTAAAAATCAATCATAGGAATAATTATCTTATATCTATCGATTGAACTTGAATATTTGATGAACATTTCAAAGGTCATCATCCAAGTGTGAATATTCAAGTTCTCAAACTTGTAACATCAACTCGTCAATCCTTTCCTATTAGGAGACCTGCGTCGTGACGTCAGTTAGCTAGTGTTTTTCATATGTCGTCTCTCTCCTCGTCTTCCGCACTGCCTTTAATCGGAGAGCTGAGGAATTGCCATATCTCCTCCATGGGTGAAGCTTTAAGTGTGTACTGACACAGCTTGAGGACAGAAAACAACAGAATGACATTTTTTTTAAAAGTGATTACCTCCCAGTTCGTCAGGATCATACCTTCTGAGGAAATTTAAACAAGCTGACAACGTTACGTGTGAAAAATTAATTTGTTACAAAAATTTTCCATCAAAAAATTATTATAACTCGGATGTTCAAGGATATTTTTTTTTCAAAAGGTTCATCCTGACTACGGCTCATGACTCATATTTACCCAGAGACGGACTCCGTTCAGACGATGCCGAGGCGTCTCTCCTGCCGCCTCGTCGACATTCTGACTGGAGGTATCGATGTGGAGGTAATCGACTTTGACGTCCATGTCATTCACGGCCTGGCAACCATTGGACTGTGGGATAAGGGAATAATGTAAAAGGACAACAGATATGACTTTACCAGTTCAGTTCTGTCAGAGACAACTTGACCACAAAGTTGACCTGACCAGTTCAGTTCTGTCAGAGATAACTTGACCACAAAGTTGACTGGATAAGTTCAGTTATGTCAGGGATTACTTGACCACTTTCAAGAATGATGTTTTTTTTTTTTTCATGGTCGAGAAGTAAAACTATTTTTGTTTACATTTTAAATTTCAATTAATGGTTAACTACCTTCATTCATTTATTGTAACTTAGAACGTTTGTTAGGCCAAATATTATAAATTAAATACTTTGCTTTCAACATGACGAAGCGAAGCATTAAGGTTGAGATGGCATTAACAGAAAATGTACCTTAGGGACCGTCTATAAAGTAAGTCACGCTATTCTTAACCATTTTTAACTCCCCCCTCCCCCCTGTCACAAACTGTCACACTTTCTTACACCCCCCCCCCGGGCTCTGGAGCGTGACATACTTTATGGAAGGCCCCTTACTGGCACTGTTCTTAAAAGAAAAAGAAGAAGAAAAAGAAGACTAAAGCACTTTCTACCCCCGAACTACCCCTCCACAACCCTTTCAGCCTTGATCTAGTTCACCATAACTTTTCCCTGCAGACAATCCAACCATTGTTCAATTAAAGTAAACAAATTAAAACTATTTTTCCTTATTTACCATTTTATATCTTCATCCTCGTTCATTAAATTTTTTTAAAGCGAATCAGTAATTAGTTTGGTATGACTAAATTTCCACATCGGTTCTCAATGATACAATGAACTCCTTCATAACTCTACCTCAACTGCGGGTCTAATATTAATATCAAATCCCAGTTTGTACTGATACATGTAAAATGGTGCAATATTTGCATTAAATCTCACCTTGTACTGATACATGTAAAATGGTGCAATATTTGTATTAAATCTCACCTTGTACTGATACATGTAGAATGGTGCAATATTTGTATTAAATCTCACCTTGTACTGATACATGTAAAATGGTGCAATATTTGTATTAAATCTCACCTTGTACTGATACATGTAAAATGGAGCGTGGGTCGGCAGGCTAATGGCTTGTGTTATGTTCCCATCATTTCTGAGCAACAACAAAAAAAAAATTGTTGAAATGTCCACCTTGACAAATATGAATGATATTGAGTTTTAAAAAAACAGCCCGTAAATACAAAGTTTTTCACTATCAATCCCTCATATATCAGACAGAACTAAAAGTATTGATAATATTCAAAATAATATGCACCGCGCAAAAAACATTTACCGGCTGAACGTGATTTAACTCTCTTGCTGTCAAACGGGGACGAGTAGGGGTGAGGGTGTGGTCACGATGGTTGGAGTGAATACCAGCAAATACGTGGATGCAGTGGCGTAGCTTGAGCTTTTGCCGCCCGGGGCGGTCTTTAATATGCCGCCCTTTTAGGGGCCTCCCATAAATGACGTCACGCACCGTTCTTTTTTTTTTTTTTTTT
>MUZC01001712.1:391602-413936 GCA_002072015.1 Radix auricularia
ATTTTATTTTATAATTATATCTATTGATAAAAACATTTCTCGTCGTACTTCTTGCTCTAGAGATAGAAACACGTCTTCTGAATTTTCCCAAATCATATTTTTCCCATTTTAACTGATGGTTCATTGAATCCCTCCAACTCTACCAATGTTTCCTTTATAGCTGCGTGATTGCGCTGGGGCGCGCAGCTATCTGACTGACGTAGCACAGCGGTTTTGAATTACCGCGCAGGAAATTTTGTAAAAGATTGCATAAAAGATTGGTGATTTGCAAATTTGCACACGAGTTGTAGTTTGTTTTGTTTTTTGGAGTGTTTTTCACACTGATCAACGAACCTTAGAGGGAACATTGATTACTACCACTACCTAGAGACAATAAATATCAATCAAGCTGCTGGGCCCGTATAACCTGACATGACGTTATGTCATTGTTGCTGACATTGTGCTTGAATATTCTCTTTTCTTTTGAGTCTGACGAATGCATTAACATAAGGAATAAAAGTTTGAAGTACATTTAAGTTAACAAAAGTTTGCTGTTGGGAGGCAAGTCATTGTAAAATGAGGTGCATGGATGGTTGCTAGGGTGCATTGCGTTTTGAATAGTGGACATGATCGCGAAAATTATCGATGTTTGGAACGGATATCCGTCGTACCCACTTAAAAAATTCAGACGGTTACCCGGACAGCTTTTTTCAATAGTATTGACATACTTAGTTACACAAACTTTAGTATAGTATTACACTATACACGTATTTAAATGACAAATAATTTATTTACAACACGATTATTTTCAATTTGAAAATAAGGCTTTGGGGGGGGGGGTCTTTGTCTTTGTAACATCATATCTGAGGGGTTCTACAATTTTATGACAAAGTGTGACGAGTGGGGAAGGGGCATGGTTAAAAATCGGACAAAATCGTGTGACGTCATTTATAAACGGCCACTATGTTAACTTAAAAAATGAAATATTTTCATAGTCTTGACATAAACCCTAATAATTTTCTATAAAATAGACGTATTCAAATTATTTAAACATTACTTTAATTGGATAGGTAAAATATTATTAATGGAAAACACAAATTATGTGTGCTACTTTATTGCAATAAAAATTTAAAAAAAAAAAAAAAAACTTACCCTAGAATATTTTTCTGAGAACTGAAACAGCAAGATAATTACTCAATGAAATTTAACAACAAGATTTGAACCACGATGCCGTGTAGGTACTTGTTCACGCATCATTCTGCGCATGTCGAAAATCCACGCAATAACTGTCGTGGCGATATTAATAGTATATTCAACCCAGTGGTGGTGTGTTTTGTGTTGAGTGTGTATGTGTGTGTGTGTTGTTTTCTTTTCAAAGCGGTGTCTTTGACGTATAATACCACTTAATTTTCCAAACAAATCGATACCGCTTTTGAGCGATTTTAAATTACTGAACGATTATGTATTAGTAATAACAACCAGTATGTAATCAAACAAATGTTTTACGAATCCGTTAATTAAGACTCGAAAGTACGAATATTTTTCTTTCACCCGGGCTTTCCCTTTTCAAAAGAAAAAGGGGGTTTTCGGAAATGGCAGTACTTTTCAAAAGCCCGCAAGTGCCGCCCTTAAAACGCGTGCCGCCCGGGGCGGGCCGCCCCCACCGCCCCCCCCCCCTAGCTACGCCACTGCGTGGATGTCGACAACAACAGACGGCTACCATACATTTATATAGAAATAAACTAAAATTGCATTAATTTAATTACGGTACATTCGATCGATATGAAATGTTGATAGAATACATAGCTAGTTGACACAAGTCAATGTGCAAAATGTCAGCTCGATAGCATGCCTGAAAGTTGGTCATTTTTAATTTTGTTTTTCCACCCGATGTACTGACCAAGAGACGACGGTGAAGTTAATATAAAGGATTTAAAAGGACCGTTCGCTTATTCATAGCGTTACTTAGTTTATTTCCGGACGAGTTAAAATATATTGTGCTGAACGCATTTCGGGCTATTCTTTCGATGACTGGGATGAATGATGCCACGTTTACTCATGCAAAGTATGAGGCTTGCTGGTCTTGATGTACGTGTCATTTGGCGAAATATTCATTGTGTTAGTCCTAGTGAGAGATTGTTGCTTTTTTTTTCTTTTTAAAATTTCCTTTACTGTATTTCTAATACTTCCTTAATTTTTCACTTTAAAAAATAACTTTCCAGGGCTTCCATTCATGTTGAGGAATGTTCGTTTTGTTCTGTGAAGAAGTAATTTCTCAGAAGTTATACAGACACAGACGCATACGGCTAACACACAAATACAATTTGAAAAAAAAAACTAAACCTAAAGCCGTTGTTCGAATGGAATCATACAGCTGCTAAATGTGGTCTGTGACTTGATGGCTTGCTCCAATGACTTATCTCTTTGTACCTAGACACACACATAATGTTGAGGGAAGGGCGCTGCCATAACAAACAGAGATTTATTCCAAATTCAAAGATTTCTTTTTTTTCCCCCATTGCTTTAGGCATGTACTGGGTCAACATGTTCACCAGAAAAAGGTAAGTGGATCCACAGCCGCAGCATTTTATTGTCACCGACCTGCAGCAAAGGGACTCACTGACCCACCTGCAGCAAAAGGACTCACTGACCCACCTGCAGCAAAAGGACTCACTGACCCACCTGCAGCAAAAGGACTCACTGACCCACCTGCAGCAAAAGGACTCACTGACCCACCTGCAGCAAAAAGACACATTGACCAATGAATGCTTGTCGTCTAAGGTCGAGATTCTTGCTGGCGGGTTTCTCTTCAACACTTCCTTTGAAACCTGGAGTGAGTTCATTCCTAACGCAATGGCTCCTTCCGCAAAACCTGAAAATAATATGTTATATTTAATAGAAAACCTAACCATAACATTTTTGCTCTAGGAAATGAGGGATCGGCGTATTTAACCCAGAAGAAATGGATGATTTTCGGAGACTTCTATATTTTAATACCGCTTAACACGTGTCATTCCATGAAGATAATTTGAGAAAGAAAAGTTGTATGATATAATTGCAAAATGTAATATCTTAATATATTGTATTATTGTACTTTAAATCAATTTTTTGACCAGAGTTTGTAGCTTTATAGAGCATTAATTTGTCTATATGACCTTCTGTGGTGTCGCACTTTCGGTATACACTTTTTAGTACGTTTTTGATTGAAAGTCTTTAAAAAGTATTTTTGTTTTAAATTTCGGATCATAACTAGTTGATATAAATTATCTTTATGAAATTTGAGTCGTAAAATAATTAGTTAGCTCATAGGATGGACTTATAACTTCAGTAGTACATTTTCTCTATATTAGATTGTCAATTTGTCACGAAAAGAAAAGTTTGTAAGTATTTTTGAAATATATTTGGCAGTAGGGAACATTTAGCTACCCTGAATTAACAATAAAATCTAAAAACATTCAAACCTGGTCTAGGCGCACAAAACAGTGTTGCCAGTTGCCAGCATTGTCAACACCAAGTTTAAACCTTGCCCGGGCACACAAAACAGTGTTGCCAGTTGCCAGCATTGTCAACACCAAGTTCAAACTTTGCCCGGGCACACAAAACAGTGTTGCCAGTTGCCAGCATTGTCAACACCAAGTTCAAACTTTGCCCGGGCACACAAAACAGTTTTGCCAGTCGCCAGCATTGTCAACACCAAAGAGAACGTGATCATATTGGCACAAATAGTGGGTCCATTAAACTGAGGCTTTAAATTGTTGGTGTTCGATGTGCCCAACGTTTAAAGACTTCAATAAGAATATCCAAATTACCCGCTGGGCAGTGGTCATTGGGCACGTTTTTATGTATGCAGTAGTCTCCAGGTGGCCAGTCGAAGTGACCTTTACCACCAAGTGAGCAGAACTGTAGAACAATCGAAGCTTCCTTGTCCTGTGGGGGCTGGGCTGTACAAGAGTAAATAATAGTAAATAAGCATGAGTGATTTGGTATTTAAATTAAAATGCTATTAAGAGAGAGACCAAAAAAAAACAACATTACAATTTGATTAGCCTTAGGTTTAACATGGCCAAAATATCCCATGATAGTGCCAGAATATTCGCGATACCATATTTTAAAAAAAAATATTTTTGCACATTTGAGACGCAAGCAAATGTAAAGCGCGAGTTTTGACGATTTGTGTAAACAAAAATTGCATAAGATGATCGGGTACACTGCCGTACTGAATATTAATTTTGTAGCATCAAGTAGTTTTTATTTTCATTTATGACTAAAAAAAAATCTCCCTATTGTTTCTTTACCCGCTTCATTAACATTTTGCGTTAGATCAAAGAACTCTCAGAGACACGACAGACGACAGCTACGGGTGTTTATTCTGATTTTCCGCCGGGCAAAAAAACTTTATTAAAAAATTTTTTTTTTTTAAAAATCAGCGTTAAATAAAAGTTCCTCTTAAATATTTCTTTCTTGCAATTTATTTAATGAAGTTTTACATGACTTCACGCGTATTGCGATATTAGAATGCCACCATGCACTAAATCAGTGCTTCTCAATTGTTTTCTGTCGTGCCCCCTTATGAAGAAAAAAAAAACATCGCACGCTTCCCGCGCGACTGTAAATAGTATCATTTGTCTATTAATTTGTTTTAAGTATACCTCTACTAAGGTCTAACAAGCCCCCCTTGACGGAGCCTCGCGCCCCCCCTCACGGCTGTAAATAGTATCATTTGTTTATACATTTGTTTTAAGTACACCTCTGCGTAACACCGTATCCTTATTAACGTATAAGAGAATTTTAAAAAAGAAAGAAAGAAATGTGTATCAAATTACAACAAAGAAATCGCTTTATTCGAATAATCCGATCAGAACTTATAAAAATGACAGTTTTTGCCGAGTTCAAAGGAGGCACCCCCCCCCCTTTTACGGAGCCTCTCGCTCCCCCCCCCCCCCCNCCCCCCCGGTGGGTCCCGCTCCACTATTTGAGAAGCACTACACTAAATACCTAATTAAAACACAAAAACTTGATTTGAAACATAATGATTTTCAAATATAAATTACGTCTTTTATGGAGGGGGAGGGGGTAGGGGGTTGTAAACTTTGTGACGTCATATTGGAAAAAAGTAGGGGGCGTAACTTTTTGTGCTGAAAATTTGGAGGATAATATGGAGAGTGGATAAAAGAAATCAATCTAAAACTTTATCATAATGTGTTTGATAAGGTATAACACATGAGTACAAACTTTCATCAGGTGTTTAAATTTAATAACGGATAACATATTAACACATCATTCTCCCAGCAGCGTAGAAGAGGGTAAGTCATTCACATTAACCTATGTCAGGGGCGGGGACATCTGTAAGCTTGACATGGAACAATTTTAACTGGAGCCTTGCCTGGGAATTCGTCAGGAACCCTATCTTCATTTCCGCCCCAGTTCTTGGTGAAGATCTTGATGGAAGGTTGACGCCAGCCCCCCGCTCTTGTGTTGGGTGGGCAGCCTGTGGCCGGCTTGAGAAGGGAGAAGTTTCCGGTCGGCCAATATTCGGCGTAGAAGCCATCTGGATTTGAATGTATTCACATTTTAAGTAGATCTATAAACCAAAGATCTCTTGTATTTAAGACATATTTATTGAAAACTTGCTTTTTTAATAAGGCTTTAGTTCATAGGATTCAGTGTCGTATGACTAGAGTTGACGTTTAGGAAGCCAGTCGTTGTTTTTAAGTTTGTCAAAAACAGTAAGGAATCGTCGGGGCTCCGCTCTTTAAGTGGTAATGTTAATTAGGCAAGGTGTGCGGTTGTATAGTGAAATCATGGGAGTTTTCAAAGTGAAATCATGGGAGTTTTCAAAGTGAAATCATGGGAGTGTTCAAAGTAAAATATGGGGTGTTGAAAGTTAAATCATGGAAGTTTCCCAAGAAACACAACTCATAGGAAATTTCGATTAACCTGTAAGTAAAACTCTCAAAGTTGTAAATATAAAATTTATTCCTATATGTAGATTGATTGGAAACCAACGTCTTATTACAAATGTCTACCTCAGTTTTTTTACTACGCCAATCATGGATTGGAAATACGTGGTTTATTCCTAAAGCTCTGAATGCATTATTCGAGTTATTTTATTCTCATTGGTCAAGGAAACCCCAATCAGTGAACGAAGTTCGGATAAATTGTTGGTCAATGAATGCTTTTGATTACAGCCAACGTTAGTCCATTGGTCAATGGATAAATTTTGATTACAGCCAACGTTAGTCCATTGGTCAATGGATGTTGTGATTACAGCCAACGTTAGTCCATTGGTCAATGGATGTTGTGATTACACCCAACGTTAGTCCATTGGTCAATGGATGTTGTGATTATAGCCAACGTTAGTCCATTGGTCAATGGATGTTGTGATTACAGCCAACGTTAGTCCATTGGTCAATGGATAAATTTTGATTACAGCCAACGTTAGTCCATTGGTCAATGGATGTTGTGATTACAGTCAACGTTAGTCCATTGGTCAATGGATAAATTTTGATTACAGCCAACGTTAGTCCATTGGTCAATGGATGTTGTGATTACAGCCAACGTTAGTCCATTGGTCAATGGATGTGATTACAGCCAACGTTAGTCCATTGGTCAATGGATGTTGTGATTACAGCCAACGTTAGTCCATTGGTCAATGGATGTTGTGATTACACCCAACGTTAGTCCATTGGTCAATGGATAAATTGTGATTACAGCCAACGTTAGTCCATTGGTCAATGGATGTTGAGATTACAGCCAACGTTAGTCCATTGGTCAATGGATGTTGTGATTACAGAGCACGTTAGTCCATTGGTCAATGGATAAACTGTGATTACAGCCAACGTTAGTCCATTGGTCAATGGATAAATTTTGATTACAGCCAACGTTAGTCTATTGGTCAATGGATAAATTTTGATTACAGCCAACGTTAGTCCATTGGTCAATGGATAAATTTTGATTACAGCCAACGTTAGTCCATTGGTCAATGGATACATTTTGATTACAGCCAACGTTAGTCCATTGGTCAATGGATAAATTTTGATTACAGCCAACGTTAGTCCATTGGTCAATGGATGTTGTGATTACAGCCAACGTTAGTCCATTGGTCAATGGATGTTGTGATTACAGCCAACGTTAGTTCATTGGTCAATGGATAAATTGTGATTACAGCCAACGTTAGTCCATTGGTCAATGGATAAATTTTGATTACCGCCAACGTTAGTCCATTGGTCAATGGATGTTGTGATTACAGCCAACGTTAGTCCATTGGTCAATGGATAAATTGTGATTACAGCCAACGTTAGTCCATTGGTCAATGGATAAATTTTGATTACAGCCAACGTTAGTCCGTTGGTCATTGGATGCTATGAGACCTAAAGAAACGTCTCGTGTACGTAAGACATTCAAATGTACGTCATCATGAGTGTAACTTAGATAACTTGATGAAATATCAGGCAGGGAATTATTCTCAGTAGTTTTTGTAATCTGTCTTTTTTCTAACCACTAATACCTTTGCTAATATAAAGAAATACACCGCCCCCCCCCCCCACAAACAATTTAAACGGAATCTAATAAAAAGTGTTGCTGTTTTGTTTATTCGTTCTTTCAGACTAGCTGTTCTTACAGTGCCACCAGTACAGAACCCCTTCATTTAAACGAACATTTAAACCAGTTAAACCTAACCTTATAGGTTGCTAGAACTTTCTTCAATTGAAAATTATCTGTCGAGTTTACCTGTGTTCATAAAAGTATTCAGAAACTTGTTCTTCAGGTAATTGTAGGTTTGTTTACCTGAGCTGACAAGGGCCCATAACTTGACCTTCAGGTAATTGTAGGTTTGTTTACCTGAGCTGAGAAGGGAGCATAACTTGACCTTCAGGTAATTGTAGGTTTGTTTACCTTAGAAGGGCCCATAACTTGACCTTCAGATAATTGTAGGTTTGTTTACCCGAGCTGAGAAGGGGCCATAACTTGACCTTCTGACAATTGTAGGTTTGTTTACCTGAGCTGAGAAGGGGCCATAACTTGACCTCCAGATAATTGTAAGTTTGTTTACCTGAGCTGAGAAGGGGCCATAAGTTGACCTTCAGATAATTGTAGATTTGTTTACCTGAGCTGAGAAGGGGCCATAACTTGACCTTCAGATAATTGTAGGTTTGTTTACCTTAGAAGGGGCCATAACTTGACCTCCAGATAATTGTAGGTTTGTTTACCTGGGCTGAAAAGGGGCCATAACTTGAACTCCAGATAATTGTAGGTTTGTTCACCTGAGCTGAGAAGGGGCCATACCTTGACCTTCAGATAATTGTAGGTTTGTTTACCTGAGCTGAGAAGGGGCCATAACTTGACCTCCAGATAATTGTAGGTTTGTTTACCTTAGAAGGGGCCATAACTTGACCTTCAGATAATTGTAGGTTTGTTTACCTTGGCTGAGAAGGGGCCATAACTTGACCTCCAGATAATTGTAGGTTTGTTTACCCTAGAAGGGCCCATAACTTGACCTTCAGATAATTGTAGGTTTGTTTACCTGAGCTGAGAAGGGGCCATAACTTGACCTTCTGACAATTGTAGGTTTGTTTACCTGAGCTGAGAAGGGGCCATAACTTGACCTCCAGATAATTGTAGGTTTCTTTACCTGAGCTGAGAAGGGGCCATAACTTGACCTTCAGATAATTGTAGGTTTGTTTACCTAAGCTGAGAAGGGGCCATAACTTTACCTTCAGATAATTGTAGGTTTGTTTACCTTAGAAGGGGCCATAACTTGACCTCCAGATAATTGTAGGTTTGTTTACCTTAGAAGGGGCCATAACTTGACCTTCAGATAATTGTAGGTTTGTTTACCTGAGCTGAGAAGGGGCCATAACATGACCTCCAGATAATTGTAGGTTTGTTTACCTTAGAAGGGGCCATAACTTGACCTTCAGATAATTGTAGGTTTGTTTACTTGAGCTGAGAAGGGGCCATAACTTGACCTTCAGATAAATGTTTACCTGAGCTGAGAAGAGCTCATAACTTGACCTTCAGATAAATGTTTACCTGAGCTGAGAAGGGCCCATAACTTGACCTTCAGATAAATGTTTACCTGAGCTGAGAAGGGGCCATAACTTGACCTTCAGATAATTGTAGGTTTGTTTACCTGAGCTGAGAAGGGGCCATAACTTGATGCCGAGGATCAAACTATCTGATTGGAGCTCTTTAACGCGTTGGTCTAGCGCTTCGACTGAAAACATTAAAGTGAAGGGAACGTGGTCAGATAACAACATGGTGTTCAAGTATCTGTGTTATGTTTGTAACCTTATATAAGGGGGGGGGGGGAGAGAAAACTATATTTCCTGGCAGCTACAATATATATTTGAAACCAAATCTTACTATCTTTACATGGTAGTATCACATGATTTATTCATTTAACATGGTGTAGTGGCTTATTCTCTTCATAAACTTTTTTTAAAAAATATTGATACAATGTTCTTGGAAGATAACTCTATGATCTATAGCAGGGGTCTCCAAACAAGGGCCCGCGAGGTCCTCTCATTCGGCCCCTGGAGACCCTTTTATCCAAAAAAGATACTATTTTTACCTGTAGTTTATCACAAACCTTAGTAGTTGGGGGCTCAAAGTCGGTCCCCAAACTGCTGTTTGACAGTCAATGTGGCCCTCCAGCACAAAAGTTTGGAGACCCCTGATCTATGGGCTTGGAACTCTATAGAAAATTGTTTAGAACTGTTCCTATTGGTTCGTCTTTGTTTTTTTAATTCTTTAGGCCCAAAGAATTCTTTCATATCGCTGTGCAAATATCTGTACGTGTCTACCCGACTAGTTATTGTAGTAGGTTCCATTGGTCTCACAACACAAAAGTTCTAGAGCCCATCTGCCCACCAGTGCCCTGCTAACTAAATCAACGAGTCTTAATAAAAGAACTTACTGGCTTTCTTCTCCTCCACCACGAGTTGTGTCACCGTATCTATATCTGTCTCTGTGAATAGATCAACACGCGCATGTTGGGCAGGACGTAGACGTGACGAAGAGGGCTTAATGTTGGGGGGGGGGGGGGTTGAACTTTGAAGTCAATTTTAACTTTAAAATAATGCCAGTGAGCTATGGTGATTTGTTTACAGTTAGTGAAGTGCTGACCAGTATTATATTGACTACCGTCGGCCAGGGATTTGGACAGATCGGTTCCATCCATAATGGAAGGATATCTAAATGGCGAATGTCCCGTTTGATGACACTTGCAAGTAGAATGATGAGCCGGGTTATCATTTTAAGAGTTTGGATTTACTCGATCCCAAAAAAGAATATCACGTTATTGTTTAACTTAATACTCGATCTTAACTTTTTTTTTTTAGCAAGCTCGGAGCTGGATCTGTAAAATAAATTAACAACCTTAATTTAAAAAAAAGTAACTATGGGGCCTTCGCAGGGGCGGATTAAGACTGCACGGGGCCCCTGGCTGCAATCAAACGGGGGCCCTATCCAGCCAGCGTCCCTTAAAATAAAATGATTGCTAGCAGCTAATATAAGACTGTTACTAAATATTAATATTGAAAAAAAAAAAAAATGAACACGAAGAAATAACTGTTTAAAATTTTTCGCTGCTATGTTAAAAATTGAGTGTGAAAAAATAAATTTTTACATTCCACCGCTGGGAATCGAACCCGAGACCGTTTGCATAACAAGCCTATGCTCTTTCCACACGGCCAGCGGAGCTTGTCTATATTCGGAAATTTTAAAAATACAAAGTATATCTTATACTATATTCTCTAAGTGAGCCAAGTTTTATAGATTATTAAGACTGTCAGGCCTGAATCGCGATCAGTTTAATAGATAATATTTATACATTTATTTAATTTATTATATTTTCAAGGGTTCGTGCGAACATTTGTACACTTTTATTATAAAATAAAAAAAAGTTTGGGGGCCCCAAACCGTCGGGGGCCTCTGGCTTTAGCCCGCTCAGCCCCCCCCTTAATCCGCCATAGGGCCTTCGTAATAGGGCGTCACGTTATTTTTGACCATTTTTTAAACTCCCCCTGCCCCCTGTCACAAACTGTCACAAATCTCGGAACCCCATCCCCCTACCCAAACTTTAAAACATCTTCGAAATTTTTTTTTAAATTAACAAAATGATTAACATTTATTATAAATATCCGTGACGTCACACTTAGCCGGACACCCCTGTCAGAAGTTGTTACACTTTTTTTACACCCCTCCCCTCTCTGGAGCGTAACGTACTTTATGGACGGCCCCTATCCTGAAAACGTTTGTTCTGGTGACTGTAGATCAATGGAGCGTAACGTACTTTATGGATGGCCCCTATCCTGAAAACGTTTGTTCTGGTGACTGTAGATCCATGGAGCGTAACGTACTTTATGGACGGCCCCTATCCTGAAAACGTTTGTTCCGGTGACTGTAGATCCATGGAGCGTAACGTACTTTATGGACGGCCCCTATCCTGAAAACGTTTGTTCTGGTGACTGTAGATCCATGGAGCGTAACTAACGCATGTAACAAGATGAGGCTAAGAGCTTTTCCTGTTACCCACTTGTGAATATCATGCCACTTGTGGTAACATGTGATAATCATCTTAGTAATAAATAAGATCATGTATTACATGTCTTAGATATGAGTGAGGTCGTGTATTACCTGTCTTTGAGATGAATGAGGTCATGTGTTACCTGTCTTAGAGATGAATGAGGTCACGTGTTACCTGTCCTAGATATAGTTTCCGAGTTGTAAGAAGACCTGATCAATGGATGGGCGCTGACGTCATTAGAGTAGCCGTGAATGTTACAAGAGTAGTCTCCCAGGGCGAAGACGGTGGCAACGGTGAAGGTCATCACAAGGAAGCTGTTGGTGACCTGTTGATTTCATTTGATTTGAAATGAAGGACATTAGGTCTCATGTCATTAGGTCTCAAGTCTTTAGCTCTCATGTCATTAGGTCTCATGTCATTAGTTCTCATGTCATTAGGTCTCATGTCTTTAGGTCTCATGTCTATAGGTCTCATGTCTTTAGGTCTCATGTCTATAGGTCTCATGTCATTAGGTCTCATGTCATTAGGTCTCATGTCATTAGGTCTCATGTCATTAGGTCTCATGTCATTAGGTCTCATGTCTATAGGTCTCATCCCATTAACAGCCAGTGTAGTCTTTTATGAATGGCATTGGGATAAATACATACTCCACCTTTTTTTATATCTCTAAAATTTAGAGCGAATCTACTTTTTTATTTATTCGGTATTCAAGAACATTATGTTTACTTACCTTAAACTAGTTATTTATTTGTATGTAACTTATGATCCTAGCAAGCTTCGATCTAAATCATAAACTTCTTATAATTTATTTATCTGTCTTTATCAAATTTCTATATTAAAATTAAAAAAAAAAACTATATTTAATTGAAAATTGAAATGCGTTCATGTGAAAGAGAGAGAGAGGGAATGATCGTAATATATTGAGTAAATTGACAAGCGTGTCAAAATTGTGTGATAAATGCCCGAATAAAAACCAGATGTGGAAAAGTGAGATTATATTTAACTATAAAGAAGACACGATGCTTGGAATGTAATAACTAGTACTCTGACCACCTACACGTTTTAAAAGTTGTCTCACGTTTCTTACGAGTATCACCGAGTCGTCTTAAAGACAACGCCATTAAAAGAATAAAAAGACTAAGAATATCATCGCCCCAATACCTCTTTGATTGATCCCTTGACTTTCAGGGTGCCGTCTGGAAATATAGCGCCCCTGGTGCCGTTGTAGTTGTCAATGCTTGCCACAATTTGGTGTTCAGTTTCTGGGGCGGGAGAAGGTAAAAAAAAAAAAAAAGAAGGTAAAAATATAATTTTTCATTGATCGGATGTTTATGAGTCCCAGTGTGTGGAAAGATGTTGAATGACATAAGCTATTGTGTGTGGCGTCTAGTTGAGTTAAGCCAGGCAAACGTTCATATCAAAAGTTGGCGAACAGTGAGTAATAGGTGATTCGTCGAAATAGATCACTCAAAGTTCAAGGTTAATTATACCAACAGCACGTGAGACATTTTCTGTAATGCTGTTGTTTTTTTTTTGTGCTAACGTGATATGTGATTTATTTTACTCTGTTCTTGTTTGTGTGTGTGTGTGTGTGTGTGAGTTTGTTTGTGTGTCTGTGTGTTTGTGTGTGTTGTGTGTGTTTGAGTGTGTGTGTGTGTGTTTGAGTGTGCGTGTGTGTGTTTGTGAGTATGTGTGTGTATGTGTGTGTGTCGTGTATGTGTGTTAACGGGATATTTGACGTATGATTTGAAATCCAGTTTTCATAAAAAGTCAATCACTCGTTACTGTAGACATGAAGGCATACTGGCATTTGTTGGAATGAGAAGGCATTAACCACAGAAGAATGTAATATTGTCATCCCTTCCGGGATTTCCTTGATACAAATTCCGAGTCCCCCCCCCCCGCCAACGCATGGATCTTACCGTGACTGATCTCATTTTGACTTGACTTGTCAATTTCTATCTTGTTGATCTGAGGAGAGGAGTATCTCAGTTGATTATAAGTCATAGTCTTAGTGGACAGAAAGAGGGAGGGAACTGTAGGGAGAGGAGGGTATTACAAATAGAATACATGTATATATATAATGAAGGTATTCTCAGATTTATCTTTATACTTTATGGATGTATACTGTCATTTTTCATCGTCGACGTCACCAAAAAAAAAAAAAAAATCTTACGCAAATGAAAAACATTTTTTTAAATATTTGTAAACATAAAATTGTTACATAAACTAAATATAATATTTAAATACATGAAAGCACTTTATGTAACTATTGTGTAGGTACATATGAAGTCGTTATAAAACTAAATACACACAACAATTACACAAGAAATTATACGACAAGATATATAAAAGATTAATACACATGAATTATATACACACAAAAAAGTTATGTTAAAGTGTGAGTACGAATGGTTTTTAAAAAGAAGTATTCAGAACAATGATACCAAATGAATATTTGAAAATGGTTTACCGAGCAGCAAAGAAACAGATATGCAATGGGCGTAAACGGTCGTGGTTTTCAAGAGATGTTTCTCAAATAGGTGTACAAATATGTTCACAAGCACGAATACAAAATACGTGAAACAAAAGAGTTCAGTTGTTACAAGAAGAGAAGAAATCAAAACAACTATCACCCACCACCAACTATCACCCACCACCAACTATCACCCACCACCAACTATCACCCACCACTTTGTAACAGTAAAAGAAGAAATCAAAACAACTATTACCCACCACCAACTATCACCCACCACCAACTATCACCCACCACCAACTATCACCCACCACCAACTATCACCCACCACCAACTATCACCCACCACCAAATATCACCAACCACCAACTATCACCAACCACCAACTATCACCCACCACCAACTATCACCCACCACCAACTACCACCCACCACCAACTATCACCCGCCACCAACTATCACCCACCATCAACAATCACCCACCATCAACTATCACCCACCACCAACTATCACCCAACACCAACTATCACCCACCACCAACTATCACCCACCACCAACAATCACCCACCATCAACAATCACCCACCATCAACTATCACCCACCACCAACTTTCACCCACCACCAACTATCACCCACAACCAACTTATCACCCACCACCAACTATCACCCACCACCAACTATCACCCACCACCAACTATCACCCACCACCAACTATCACCCACCACCAACTTTCACCCACCACCAACTATCACCCCCCACCAACTATCACCCGCCACCAACTATCACCCACCACCAACTATCACCCACCACTTTGTATCCGTCCTCCAGAATCCTTTCACTGGTGGCGCACAGGATGCTGACGTGTTCTGTGATGTCCAGGACGACACGATTCTTGGTGACGTTCACCTGGATACCTGGAGACACAAGGTGAGCCGTTTGGGGGTGGGAAGGGGTGTTAAAGATGGGATTTTGTGTTATATATTAAAGAGATGGTAAAACTGTATACAATATATTTTTACCAGTGGCGTCACTAGGGTGGTGCGGAGGGGGCGGGCCGCCCAGGGTGACACAATCAGGGGGTGACACCAAAATCTTAAATTTTACTGTGTACGAATTTATGTTTTTAAAAAAAAGTTAAAGAGAGAGAGAGAGAAAGAGAGAGAGAGAGAAAGAGAGAGAGAGAGAGAGAGAGAGAGAGAGAGAGACGAAAAAGTTTTTCATCCAGAAAAACATTCAGAAATACAGTCGGACCTCTTTAAGTTGAATTCTAAGGGTCCCGAAAAAAATGAACTGACGGAGTTGTTGAGTTAAAGGGGAAAATGGCGCAATAGGTGCAGATTAATGTATAATAATGTAGACATTGAGAGGGGGGAGGAACATTCATGCCGTCCAGAGGGCTTGACAGGAAAGAGAGGTGGTGTCTTGTGTTTCTTATGAACGGAAGCCAACTTGGCTTGAACATAACAACACCACTGAGAGAGCTCGAAAACTCCGTAAGTCGAATTTTTTAAGGCTACTTTTGAGACAACAAACCTAGTGACGCCTCTGATTTGTACATGTATATATATAATATAAACATTTCAAAATATATTTTTTATATTGCTCTGCTGCAGTTAAACCAGTTGGGTAATTTCGTTTAGCTCGGTTCAGAGCATCGATTTATAATTTTTAAAATTATTTTGATTTTAGGAAAGCCGATAACTGATTTATTTTAGGAAATCAAGATGTGAAGAGCATGCATTGAACTCATTTAATCGATTAAAATACAACATGCACAATCGAATTTCGTAGTCAAATCGTAGTCAAAATAATAATACACAAGTACACGCTCCGGTAAATGCCTTCATCAGTACAAATAAATGAGACTAATTTAAATGTATATATTTTTTAAAATTTATTAATATATATATACGCCGGAAAATAGAGCAAGTAATATAAAGCCACGCAGTCTATAAATAGAATACGACAGAGCACGCAAGTCGAAAGTAAACACTGAAAATATTTATTTGAATATTTTTAAAGACTGTTTAACATTTTATAAATTTTGAGAGGTCTGAAAATTCACCTACTTATAACTTATATATATATATATATCTAAGTAATATATGATATACTATAATATGATGTAATAGATTATATTATATTTTTGTTATTATATTCTATTATATTTCATACATTATTATTAATGTATAGCCTACGATACCGAACCCCGGGGCAGAACAATCAAAGTAGGTTCAGCCCCCTCCCTACGTCTTTGTAAATGTTAAAGGTCTTTCTTAGGATTAAGTCCATACACGATGTGTGTACCCCACCACGTCTGTGTTGAGAACCCCTTTACACACATCTAACATTTAAAAGACATAACAAGCAACACTTACCATCAGATGATTTGTCTGTACCAAGTGCGACATATGGGAGAGAAAGTAAAAGTAAAGTGAGTGGGGAGAGTATAAAATTATTTGTTGAATGAACAAATTTCAAGTCATCCATCGGTTTGTGTGTTTGTATGTGGTCTAATGTATTATGTGGAATATTACGTCAGAGATCTACAATGTAGTGTAGAAAATATGTAAACATGTTAAATATCGTTTTCAATGATAAAAGAGCCTCTTTACGTATTAAAAAGCGACTTTATTACATTCAAAATGGAACGTCTGTGTAGAATTATGCAAGAATACAGCTGACAGAAGAATCCGGTTGATATATAATATAAAGATGTGTTGCAAATCAAGCAATGTGTTAGAATACGATAAATATACCGTGAGCTTAATTAGGAGGTAAGTCGAGATGTAAATTAAAAAAGGGAAAAGGAAAGTCTTCAGATTCCAGCAATAACTTGTGTGACAGAATGAAATGCTGGAAAAGAAACAACAGCCAGTAACAAGCGACTAGAGATTTTTATTTTTATTAACTGTGAGACAAAAGGCCTGTGGGGCTAGAATAGACTTACACAATAGACCTGTGGGGCTAGAATAGACTTACACAATAGACCTGTGGGGCTAGAATAGACTTACACAATATACCTGTGGGGCTAGAATAGACTTACACAATAGACCTGTGGGGCTAAAATAGACTTACACAATAGACCTATTTGACTAGAATGGACTTACACAATAGACCTGTAGGGCTAGAATGGACTTACACAATAGACCTGTTTGACTAGAATGGACTTACACAATAGACCTGTGGGGCTAGAATAGACTTACACAATAGACCTGTTTGACTAGAATGGACTTACACAACAGACCTGTGGGGCTAGAATAGACTTACACAATAGACCTGTGGGGCTAGAATGGACTTACACAATAGATCTGTGGGGCTAGATGGGACTTACACAATAGACCTATGGGGCTAGAATGGACTTACACAACAGACCTGTGGGGCTAGAATGGACCTAAACAATAGACCTGTGGGGCTAGAATGGACCTAAACAATAGACCTGTGGGGCTAGAATGGACTTACATGCGTAGGAGGTTGCGACCACCAAAGAGCAGATGATCAGGATCAGAAAGGTCATGGTTGACCTCAAGGTGAGACTGAAATGAAGAAAGGTCAGACATGTAATTCAGGGGAGCTTATCGCAAACGTCATGCAACGATTCTTTTTGTGATATGCTGTCGTCACGATTGGTGATGTGGAATATCCCGTAAACATTTCTTCGTCGGTGGTTTGCGTCGATCTCAGTCCATGTTACCAGGGGTAAACTCCCTTGGTTGGCTTAGATCTCAGTCCATGTTACCAGGGGTGGACTCCCTTGGTTGGCTTAGATCTCAGTCCATGTTACCAGGGGTGAACTCCCTTGGTTGGCTTAGATCTCAGTCCATGTTACCAGGGGGTGAACTCCCTTGGTTGGCTTAGATCTCAGTCCATGTTACCAAGGGGTGAACTCCCTTGGTTGGCTTAGATCTCAGTCCATGTTACCAGGGGGTGAACTCCCTTGGTTGGCTTAGATCTCAGTCCATGTTACCAAGGGTGAACTCCCTTAGTACGGATGACTGCAGTTATTGGCATCCGGGTCTTTAGCAAATTGAGTACGATTCTGTCATCGCGTGTCAGCCAAATTTAAATTTTTAATGTGTTTTTTTTTCGTTAAGTAAGTTAGATAATTGTATAGAACACCTGATTGACTGGAATGTTTGGAATGTTTGGAATGTTTGGAATGTTTGGAATATTTGGAATGTTTGGAATGTTTGGAATGTTTGGAATGTTAAATTAACGGGTTATTAAAATGAAGTTTGACTCTCAACGTTATTGTTATTTTATCACCAGTTGCTTTTTTTTTTTTACTGTTTTAACTACCCGGTAATAAGTTGACCGAAATCAATACTACTGAATATAGTAGCAGTTCTTAATAAAAATCAATTCAAGATTATGTTTAATCAAGATCATATGCATTCAGGAATGTATCAAATTTTAAAAATATTTGATAAACAATTGAATTATACAGTTCAAAGATATCAATAAAAAAAGCTATGTTTTAAAAACATCCATTGCAGTTTGTTCAATGCATCAACCAACGCTGCGCGTTTATTAATCAAGCTTATAGAATCATGAGTGACTGGGGACTCCGACATTTAATGGCTCATTTCCAAATTTAGAAATCTTGAGATTGAGAGATGTATGTGGGCTATTAACAATGTTTTATCAGGACGAAGCCTCTGGACGGAGATATTTCTTAAAGATATTTGTGATGTCTGCTATCTTGTATGTTATTTTACGCAATTATTAAACAATTATTTAAATCGATTGAATAACAATGAATAATTTGAGACCTACTTAAATAGTGCGGTACCCCAGGAAGGGGCTGCACCAAATATAGTGACATAGATGGCATACGTTAACAAATACATGTAGTTATTCTCGTAATCCGAATCAAAGAGTTTTCTTTTAAAAATTAAACCAACAAAGAAACAAACCAAAACACATGGTGCTACCAATGTCTTGTAATGCTCGTAAATACTTTTTTTTTTAATTTACGTGACAATTATTTCTTTTTTTACAAACATAAGTCATCTCGTGTTTCGGGACATTCAGCGACGTGTTTCGGGACATTCATCGACGTGTTTCGGGACATTCATCGACGTGTTTCGGGGCATTCATCGACGTGTTTCGGGACATTCATCGACGTGTTAAACCGAATGCTTAATAAAAACAAACACATTGCTTACCGGTGGTCCTGTTTCTTGGCGACTGTGGCCTGACTTTCAGAAAGTCAACTCCACACACAAATAGATCACACTGGGTCTCTAGTCGGCAAGTTTTGATGATCTACTTTAACTCATCATCTCTAATGGCGTGGACCCATTGCAGGGACCCAGAGTTGAACCAGTGGAAGGCACTGAATATTCAGTTCAACTTTGGCGGTGTCACAGCGCCATTGGCTCAACCTCCACCCTCCCCCCACCCTCACCACATCCCGGGGAGCTAATTAACGGCTATTAAATTCTATGATAGTTTTTAACAATCGGATAGTTGGAGAGTTTTCGAAGTGGTGGAGATGGAGGTGCGACGTGGCAGCGTGAGGTTATGATTACTTTCCAGAATGTTTTGTGTTGAACTAGTTAAACAGTGGCGTGGGCAAAAGGAGGGAGACAGCAACGGGGTCAGCGGTACCTCGTTAGCTGTGATTGACAACAGGGTCTGTGGTACCTCGTTAGCTATGCTTGAAGGCATTTTAAATTAATGACGGACTCAATATGGCGGAGACTACGATCAGATCAGCTTTAGGAGAACAAAAATGTTATGTAAACAGTTTAAATAAAAGCCTGACAGGATGCTATAAAACAACAAACGTTTTGGTATGGAGGACGTCCTTTGGTATGGATTGACACAGGAGGACGTCCTTTGGTATGAATGGACACAGTAGGACGTCCTTTGGTATGGGTGGACACAGGAGGACGTCCTTTGGTATGGATGGACACAGCAGCACGTCCTTTGGTATGGATGGACACAGCAGCACGTCATTTGGTATGGATGGACACAGCAGCACGTCCTTTGGTATGGATGGACACAGGAGGACGTCCAATGGTATGCTCAATTTTGAATCGGCTGCACCAAAAATGTGGGAAAGTTTTCTGAATTTTTTTAAAGATTGGGATACTTTTATTTCTTATTTAAGAGAATTCAGGAACATCAGTGGGTGATGGGCATGTTGTGTTACCATGGATGGTTGGCCCTTTAGGAAAAACATCATTTTCATTAACAATATTTTTTTTTTTAATTTGAGAAAGAGAAAACTAATTATATTGGGCCTTATCCTGTATTCCTATTCAAATATATAAAAAAATATCTTTAATCTAATTTCCATTCTTTACCCATTTTTAATGGATTCCGTAATATCCTACTATTTGCGGTGTGATTCTAGCAAAAAAAAAATTGTCTATAGCAACACCCTTAAGGCGTTATATCTTATCTTAGATATACAGACGCTCCTTCTATGCAGAAGATAATTGCGTCCACAGACCATGAGAGATGATCTGTTGGCAAGTGATGCAGCGGTCACAGGCCACGGCTATAGGGGTTCCACGCATTACCCCAGCCGCCTAACTATTGTCTAGTTAGGTACCCATTCGGAGCTGGGTGACTCGGGGACTCCTCAGGCCGCGAGAACAAATCCTCACCTTCGTGTGGATTCGAACCCGTGACCATCGGTATGACAGTCGAGAGCGCTACCTCTCGACCACCACGTCCCACGTTATAATAACTGAGTTCATGTTATAAAGAGTCAGGCGTAGGAAATTATCATTTTTTATATTCCATCATGTCTTTTTTTATAAGAATACAAATTAACGTTTCCGATGCGATTGTAGCGTTGATCGCAATAGTTAGAGGAAAATTGACCCCACCTGTTGGCACAGATAGGTCCAGTCTGTTAAAAGACGATTGGTCCAGCTTGTTTAAATATGATTGGTACAGCTTATTTAAATATGATTGGTTCAGCCTGTTTTAAATGATTGTGTATATTATCGCTTGCAAACATTCATTTCTTGGCAACCTTTACCCACACACAAACACGCACGCGCGCGCACACACACACACACACAAACAAACAAAACAAATAAACAACTCTTATTTAGGGATAAATAATTCAAGAGGTTTAAATACAAGCTAAATAATCTTGGTTTTATTCATTTGTTTAAATAGTTTTTTGAGGTAAGTCGATTTTAAGATGGAGTCCAGTCTCCGCACGTTGGGAATCCTTCAGGTGCCTTCGGCCATTCACTGACCTCACCAACCTGGATGAGGAGGGACATCCCCAAGAGGACGTGAAACTCGATGTGGCAGTGCAGCATCCACATACCTGTATGACAATCAGAAGTGTTAGGTGGAAGGTGAGGGTCAGGTGGAAGGTGAGGGTCAGGTGGAAGGTGAGGGTCAGGTGGAGGGTGAGAATCAGAAGTGTTAGGTGGAAGGTGGGGGTCAGGTGGAAGGTGGGGGTCAGGTGGAAGGTGAGGGTCAGGTGGAAGGTGAGGGTCAGGTGGAAGGTGAGGGTCAGAAGTGTTAGGTGGAAGGTGAGGGTCAGGTGGAAGGTGAGGGTCAGGTGGAAGGTGAGGGTCAGATGTGTTAGGTGGAGGGTTAGGGACGAGAATTTGATGCTAAAAGGTGATATAGTTTATGTGGTTGATTCGATGATGTACAGTGCTTATTGTTTATCTAAACGATATTTAAAATTTATCTTTGAAAAAAAAAATTAATGAAATAATTGATTCGCCTCCAACATGAGATGATGGTCAGAATGTCACCATAGAAGTACATCATTGTTGATATGTCTTCTGCAATTCATCTCTGATAAGCACTGCTGGTAGAATTACAAATAAGTTTGACTTATACACGTTGTCCCAAACCATATTATGATCTTTGTAAGCGATTGGGGAGGCGGAGCAAAGAACGGAAGGGCCAGAAGGTTACCAAAATATATTCCGGTCGGATCTCAACAGCGATAAAATATGGTGATAAAATATGCACATGCCAAAATCGTCTTTCCCCAAGCGGTATTGCCTCCTTATATGTTTATTAGTTTTTAGTCCTCCCCTTTCTCCCCATGGATATCTTTTAATTTCAAAACAAAAAGAAGTATGTACACCATTGAGTTGTCTGCCCATCATGATGATTATAATACATTTCTTGCCACTAAATTGTTGCTGGCGTCCATTTATCGGAGGTGGGGGGTGGGGGGTGTTAGAGAGGGCCACAAGCATTTTATTACTGAGACGGTCATTTGGTGTAAAAAAAAAAATATGCCATTAATTTTCGTCACACGATCGAGGAATGCTGGTCTAGACCAATCACCATCATGTGGTTCCATGACCTGGGTTTACACGCCAGCACTTGTTGTTTATCACCCCCCCCCC
>MUZC01001712.1:414015-461924 GCA_002072015.1 Radix auricularia
GGGGGGGGGGCTGTTGAAAGATTACAATTTGAACAGTCAAATACATGGATGTGTCCACCTCATGGGCGTCACACTGCAGGACAGTGGGGTTTTAGTGGGTGAGGGGGTAAATCACGTTTTTGTGCAGGTGAGATATAATTGAAGTATTTTTTTAAAAAAATATTGAAATCAGGGATTTTCAATTTTTTAAATAATTTTATAAATTTAATAATGTAACATTTTAACAAAGTATAGAATCTAACTACTTATTTCGCGTGTGAGGTCAATCTTAAGAAAACGTTATTTTGTCTAAGGAAAATAAATGTACCGGAAATTTTTAGAACCTGTTTGAAATTATAACTAAAAAAGTGTTGACAGCATTCGAATGCCGATCGAGTCTGGAGATAATCGTAATATTATTGTTCTTGCCACTGAGCGCCTCAAGTTGTCTGTTTGCTTCTGTTACTTAGAGATCTGAATCACAGAGGCGTTGGAAATAATGGCGGCTGGGTGGGGGGAGGTGGCTGTCGACATATCGATAAACTTATAGGGCAATAATTTTGTTTAGATGGAATGGCAAAAAAATTCGGACAACTGAAGAGTTTTTTTTTTATTCCAAATACTTTCAAACTTTTCAAATGTTTATTTTCAACGTTTGTCATCTGTAATTTGAATATTTTTATCTCGAGAGATTTTGGTTTGAGAATTCTATTTATTTAGGACACGTTCGAAAAACTCATCATTCTGAATATTTTTTATATATTTCCCTGACTAATGTCATCAGATGAGGCTGGACATAGGGACACATTTGGCCACGGTAACGTGCCAACTTAACATGGACTTGAACCCACGACTCTCGACCATCGCAGCCCCAAATTTTGAACGTGTTTTGAAATGAGGAGCGGCTAAAGCTTTAGAAACGATAGAAAGTTTCTTTGCGCAGCGAAGTTGTTGCTGACTAAATTCGTTCAGTACCTGGGTTGTCTGCCTTAAACCTCGCTATGACGTAATAACCTCCAGGGACGTTGACGGTGTCTTTGCGAGGAAGAAAAGAAGTGCGACGAGGTATCTCTCCCCGCGCATCCATCTCCTTCAGGTCCTCTACGGTCTGGTTGGGCAGCAGCTGCAAGATAAAAATAACAAGGCTGTTGACACAATGGTATCTTTCTTTAAAAAAAGAACACACTAATTGCCTTTCACTCTTTTTTTTTTTTTTTGCATTGTATGTGACCCACTGGAAACTTCTTAGTGAACAAAATGGGGGGGGGGGGTGAGACTGCAATCAGGTTTATAAATAAGTAAATGTAAAAGAAGTAAACAGGGTAAGGGTTTGCCTAACAGGACGTAACAAAACAGGGAACGTTTCGGAAAAGAGCCTTCCTCAACGAACAAACAATACACAAATAAAACGACTATAAAAAAATAAAAACTTATCTGCGGTGAAATCCAAAGCGTCAATGAAAGTAAAGCAGGAAGAGAGCAGTGTGAGCCTATATAGGAAAGGAGAGAGTGGGTGGGGCAAAACGACTAGATGGTCAGAGCAAACACAATATTCATCCCATGTGGCGCAAGAGTCCCATACTCTTTGATTTGTCTATTCTCCAGACTGACCCTCCTGGGTGTGTTTGTGCAGGAGACAATGGCGGTGACTGCCAGGTCCTTGACGCCCATTTATATTAAAATCTAAAATTAAATTCTAATTTCAACAGTTGAAGGGATTCCGGATGGATAGTAAAACATCTTTTCTTAAGGGCGGAATGTTACACAGGATGTACGATCATCATAAAAATACAAACACCCTAACGCACCTTGCCCTCCCCAGCCACACTGAACGAGTAGCCGTGAATGTGCATCGGGTGGCCGTAGCTATCTTCAAAGTAGTCGTTAAACATGACCAGCTCCACCAGGTCTCCCAGGGCGAACTTGAGGCGATGGACACAGCTGTACAAACCTGTCTTGATGTCTAGAGTGTGGCTCGTGGCGTCAGAGGCGTTACAATACAGACTCTGTGAGTGGGGGGAGCAAGAAATACATGTTAGCGTTTTGTTGCGTGACAGTAGTTCAAAAACATTTTTTTGTGGAGGCTGGTGATGGTGCAGTGCCGCCTTAACGCATAGGCCAGTTGGGCATATGCCCGGGGAAACACGAGTATAATGGCCCCATGGAAATATGTTTATTTATATCTGTTATCTGTATTTATTATTTTTATTTCTGAAGGGGGCTTAGAACTATTTCTTTGCCCAGGGATCCAACACTCTTTATTTGCCCAGGGGCCCAACACTATTTCTTTGCCTAAGGGCCAAACACTCTTTCTTTTCCCAGCGGCCCAACACTCTTTCTTTGCCCAGGGACCCAACACTCTTTCTCTCCCCAGGGACCCAACACTCTTTCTCTCCCCAGGGACCCAACACTCTTACTTTGCCCAGGGGCCCAACACTCTTTCTTTGCCCAGGGCCCAACACTCTTTCTTTGTCCAGGGGCCCAACCCTCTTACTTTGTCTAAGGGCCCAACTCTCTTACTTTGCCCAGGGGCCCAACACTATTTCTTTGCCCAGGGGCCCAACACTCTTACTTTGCCCAGGGACCCAACACTCTTTCTTTGCCCAGGGGCCCAACATTCTTTCTTTGCCCAGGGGCCCAACACTCTTTCTTTGCCCAGGGGCCCAACACTATTTCTTTGCCAAGGGGCCCAACACGATTTCTTTGCCCAGGGGGCCAACACTCTTTCTTTGCCCAGGGGGCCAACACTCTTTCTTTTCCCAGGGGCCCAACACTATTTCTTTGCCCAGGGGCCCAACACTCTTACTTTTCCCAGGGACCCAACACTCTTACTTTGCCCAGGGACCCAACACTCTTTCTTTGCCCAGGGACCCAACACTCTTTCTTTGCCCAGGGGCCAACACTCTTACTTTTCCCAGGGGCCCAACACTCTTACTTTTCCCAGGGGCCCAACTCTCTTTCTTTGCCCAGGGGCCCAACTCTCTTTCTTTGCCCAGGGGCCCAACACTATTTCTTTGCCAAGGGGCCCAACACTCTTTCTTTGCCCAGGGGGCCAACACTCTTTCTTTGCCCTGGGGCCCAACACTATTTCTTTGCCCAGGGGCCCAACACTATTCTTTTTCCAGGGGCCCAAAATGGTGTAAAGACGGCTCTGGGGGATGCCTTTTGCACTGAGTGGAGGGCGAAATTTAAACTTTATGAACATGAAAAACATAAATATTTTATGGATTTACTTTTTGTCTATAAAAAAAGTTATTTGCTTAAAGTGATCAGGAGAAATGACACCAACTTCTTCACATACAATAATATTGTTAAACTAATTATCTAGTTAGAACGAAGAGCGAGTTTGATATATATATCGAAGGTAAGTGGTGGATCTATTAAAATAAACATTCTAATTTGAGCTATTTGTTTTCCAATAACAATAAACATATGAACGTGTTTTTTATTAAAATTTAATCCAGTTGTCCAAAAGTGGATTTTAAAAGATGTAACTTTAACTTCAAGATTTAATTTAAAAGATATTTAAAAAAACAATTTATTACTTCTTTTTTTTTTTAAATTTCAAGACCAGTCTTAAATCATGAGTTAGCATAGGACGCCATATTATTCGGTATAGAAGGCTTGTCCGTAATGTGAGTATTAAATAAGATAAAAAGGTAATGGAAAAAAATCTCTTTATGTATCTACATATCTACATGTCATTTATCAACCGGACAATAATATGTTGATTGCATTCACAAGTATGTGTTTAGATTATAAGACATCGCCATAAAATGATAATTGATTATACATTATTGACGTTATCGAATTATACTTCTGTATAGAAGGCGCGTCTGTAACATCAGGGCCGCCGCCAGAGGGTGAATCCAGGGATTTAATCAGGGGCCTTAAAAAAGGGGGGCCCCGTTTCCCAAGCTTGATTTCTTTTTTTTTTTGTGCTGATAATGTGCACGTAAATATATTTTCGGACAATAATTCAAGTTACATGTATCAAAAAATTTTTTTTTAAATTTAGCTTACAGCGAAAATGGACAGAAAAACGTTTCTGCACAATGAACGGTTTGCTGAAGATGTTCCTCGGAATGGTATTGTCGCTGTCGAATTTCGATAACTTTGTTTACATATTTTAAGGGTTTTGGCCTGAGGGGACCTGGGGAAAGGCTTTAGGCACGAGGTGGAGCCCAGAGGGGCCCACACGTATCCAGTTTTCAGCGACGGCCCTTGTAACAGATAAGATATATTTAAACTTACATCATCGACGTAACCGAATTATACGTGTGTATAAAAGGCGCGTCTGTAAGAGATAAGATATACTTACAACTACGACTTTTGTTGGAGAGTACAATTGTGAATGTTTGTGTGTGTGTGTGCAGCATTTTAATGTGTGTACGTCTCACTAATGTACCCTTTACTCGGAATGCTTTTCCAAAAATAGACTTCTTGTTTCGAGGGTTGATAATTCTTGTGGTTCAAATGGTCACTGCATGTTTGGTGTTTTTATCGTAGACTTTTTCTGTATCGTATAAATGTGAACGTTTGGTAATTGTTGTATCTTTAAGGTTTCTAAAACAGATTTGAGTTAATGTTGGTGTTTGGCATACACAACCGTCTATTTTTACCCAGTAAACAAACATTCTTACAGCCAAACCATCATTTACTTCCTTGAATTCCTAGAATGATCTTTTACGTCTTTGAATCCTGAGACTGTGATACTGTTGCTTGGATTTCTCAGAGGTCTTCTTGTAGCAATGAAATCAGACCGTGAAGTTGTGTATTTAATAATGGTTTCTAAGCCCAAATGTTGTTTTTCACCAGCTGTGTTCTTATGCTCATTTTGTTTATAAAAACCTTCACACAATAAACTTTTGACCAGAAAAAAAGACAGGAGAGTTCCCATAACATTGTAATATTACATCCGGCATTCCACGCCACTAGTAGCGCATTAAATCGTCACATTGAGACGTTTAAATTGTCTTTGGGTGTAACTTTTAAATTGTTCACTCCCTGAGGGATTGATGTGTTTTATAATTAGTTTATTGTGTAACTTACCTCATTGATACTTGCAGGTTGTGTCAAGGGTGGGGAAGAAGGAAGAACAAGAGTTATGTAATCCAAGTGTGGTCGAAGAAGCGTTTTATTGCCTGCCAGGTGTGAGAACAAAATGAACCTTAATGTAAACGAATAGTTGTTTTTATTTTTAAAATGCTTCTTACAAAACGTGAGCGATGAAAAATGTATATTTAAGTTAGCGATTTTAAAGGCCATGAAATAAGAGAGTATTAGGACAGAACATTACCACACCTAAATAAACCTAGTCATCACATTACCTTACCTAAATAACCCTAGTCACAGGTACATAATCTCCCTGAGGTATCTCCGTCCTTAACATCCCACATCATCATTACACACCCCCCTCCACTCCCAAGAAGTAAATTGACCACTACCTGAGCTGTCCACAGCGACTGGTTTCATACCGCTGACCAAGTACACCCTGGCATCGGGTTCACCTTCAGCCACCTCTTCATCATTCACCAATGACGTCATTTCGTTCAAGTTCGTCTTAGCGTATTCCCGAAACTCCTCCGTCCATTCCTGGAGTAAATTCAAGAAGACAGCCCATATGTAAATCAGTTCTAAAGTGAGTCAGATGAAGGGCTTCTGATGCTACACAGGTGTTTTAATTTGACGTTATAAAAACAAGTTGGTTCTACCCCAAGCTTTAAGATAAACTGAGATTTATTTGGCTTTACTGGAAAAGGATTAAGATAAAAATGTTAAACTAAAATCAGCAGCTTTCAACGGTGCATTGAGAAATGTTAAAAGAACGAGTTCAATGAATCCATTTAATGGGGAAGCGGTTGACTTAAGTTCTAGACGCAATAATCTTCTGAACAGAAGGAGAGTCCGTAAGAGGTAATGTTAACTAAAAGAAATTAGCAAACAAACAATGGCGGTCGCAGTATATTATTAAGTAGCTTGTTAAAGGTCTCACACACGTGACGTCACGTATATAAAGGAACCAGTAAGAACCGTACTGACTTGATTTTGAGAGCCTGAAATCCACAATAAAAACTTGTAATTGTCAATACAGCGAAACCGAGGTTAGTGACGGACACGCTGACTTCAGTGGTCAGTGATGATATCAATGACACCAATGGTCAGTTACGGTCTCATTGGCCGTATAGGTAGGTCGGTGATGGTCCAACTAACTATAGTCCTCACCAACATATTCACTTAACGGCTCATTCCCACCAACATATTCACTTAACGGCTCATGCCCACCAATATCATTACTTACCGGCTCATTCCCACCAACATCTTTACTTACCCGCTCATTCCCACCAACATCTTCACTTACCGGCTCATTCCCACCAACATCTTCATTTACCAGCTCATTCCCATTAACATCTTTTCTTACCGATTCATTCCCACTAACATCTTCACTTAACGGCTCATTCCCACCAAAATCTTTACTTACCGGCTCATTCCCACCAACATCAATACGTACCGGCTCATTCCCACCAACATCTTCACTTACCGACTCATTCCCACCAACATCTTCACTTAACGGCTCATTCCCACCAAAATCTTTACTTACCGGCTCATTCCCACCAACATCAATACGTACCGGCTCATTCCCACCAACATCTTCACTTACCGGCTCATTCCCACCAACATCTTCACTTACCGGCTCATCCCACTCTGTCAGCGCCGGTGGCGGTACATCCGGGGCTCCTTCATATTTCAAAATAGCCACCTGGGGTAGATACACTGCACTGCATGTTCCCATTCCCTTCAGGTGAATCCAATAGTTTCTAAATACACAGAAATATATAATAGGATTTATATATTATAAAAATATGTATTTGTGTTATATTTGTGGCAGTGTGCCCTACAACATTTTTAAACACTAGTTAGAACCAGGTAGGCGTGAGTGACCATCATATGAATATGGGATTGTAAAACAATGTTCTTTCTCTTTCTTCCAGGTCACCTTAGGTGATAGTGGTGTGAGTAGGACCGTAGGTGATGGTGGTGTGAGTAGGGCCGTAGGTGATAGTGGTGTAAGTAGGGCCGTAGGTGATAGGGGTCTGAGTAGGGCGTAGGTGATAGTGGTTGGAGAAGGGTAGTAGGTGATAGTGGTGTGAGTAGGGCCGTAGGTGATAGGGGTCTGAGTAAGGCCGTAGGTGATAGTGGTTGTAGAAGGGCCGTAGGTGATAGTGGTGTGAGTAGGGCCGTAGGTGATAGGGATGTTAGTAGGGCCTTAGGGATCAGCAGTAGATTTGTATACTGTTCTTCCTGTTAAAATATATTTACGTATTAATATCGACATCAGTAACTGGGATTACCTTAGTATGTAAATAAACATCATATGAACTATAGTCCTCACTACCTGCATATATTCATTTGTTTTCATTAGCTCTCAGTTAGGGCATGTGCAGCATAAGCATATGCATATTATAGATGATATATAAAGCAATTCACAGCCATTACTCGGCTACTTATTGTTTATATCTTAAATCAGTTTTTCGGCTGCTCCTTATATTTTTATTGTATAAGTTTAAAGCCACCAAATTTTATTGTAAGAAGACATAGAAATATTTGTTTGAAGTCACAACCTAAGCGCTATATGATCTAAAATAAACACAAGTAAATGGTCTTTAATAAACAAAATAAAATGCCGTTGTTTGGATTTTTTTTAAAATCTAAATTTATTTAAAATTCTCACACTAAATTTAGGAGTTAGGAGGACAAGACTCCCATCCAGACTAAGAGATTGGTCTACGCACACAGACTGATTAATGTAGGGAGTACATTTTGTTTTAACATCTCTCTACTCAACTACGTTTGATTGTTGGGGAAGTGGCGAGTCAACCAGGGAGGAGGGGGTGGGGGGCTTTTTTTTTTAACCAAATAGGTTCAGGGCGTCGTTTTCTACAGCTGCGTAGTATGTTATTGGTGAGAAGTCTCTTAAATTGTAGTCAAGGGTGGTTGGCGCTAACAATCGGTGCTCAGTTTTATCAACACCTTGTTGGTGGGAACAGCGTCACGGACTTTGAAGACATACCTGTTTGATGGATATAACGTCACATACCTATTCTGTGGAGCGTCCAATGTCCTCAGGACAAAGTCGTAACGCTCACCATCATGCACCAGGAGGATGTTCGTTTGGAAAGCTTGAATGGGATGGCCGTCAGACGCCACCACTAGCATCACGTGATCCTCGATCGAGAGCTGGACAGAGGGAGCAATTTAAAAAATAAAGTTTTCCTAAAGCTTTCATTCAACTATCATTTAGTCCAATGTTTTGAATTAATTTTTAGAATTCCATATAATACTAAAGAACGTGATTGAACAGGTCAGAGTCCTTATTTGGCTCGAGTGCCAATGACGATGATGCAGAGTAAAGCAATGAGGGACAAAAGTAATTACCTTGCAAGAGGTTATTACATCCCTCAGTCCTATACATTAATCTCCATGGATTCTTCCCAGCCCGAACCCATGCCTCCCTCTTTAACTAAATGGGCTGCTCTAAACTTGTTAACAAAGCACTGACATGGCGCAGGCCACTTACCAAAACGGGGCAGTTCATGACACCTCCCTGAACGACCCGAAAACGGTATCTTTTCCCGGGTGAGACCAGAAATGATGGTGGTGGGATGTAGTGTGAGGTCTTGTCAGGACCGGTGAACACTTGGGCACGACCCCGACCTGTTATATATTATGTTTTGTATTATTTTTTCATAGCGATGATTTACTTTTAATTTCTTTATAATGTTTATGGAGATTTGGTGTAGAGATTATGTGTGTGTAATTTTTCAAGGAGGAGACCTCTAGAAGTATAACATAATGGGCTTAACGTTTCACACGTAATCCGTTATGCTCAATATAAATTGATAATATTGTAGCTCGTTACGAAATTGGGTATAAATAATGGTTCAGCACCAATTTCAAAAGCTCTCGTATGTTATTATGAACATTTGAAGAGCGTGGGGGCGGTCCATAAAGTACGTCACGCTATTTTTGACAATTTTTAACCCCCTCTCTCCCCCTTGTCACACACTGTCACAAATCTCGGACCCCTCCCCCTAAAGTACGTTACACTTTCGTACAAAAATCTATTTTTTTTAATAACAAAATAATTAAATTTTAAAATAAAACACCGTGACGTCACACATGGCCGGACACCCCTTCCCCCCTGTCACAAACTGTCACACTTTCTTATAACCCTTCCCCCCTGTCACAAACTGTCACACCTTCTTACACCCCGCCCCCCCCCTTCTGGAGCGTGACGTACTTTATGGACGGCCCCTTGGCGTATTTCCTTCTAAGTGATTACTATTTGTTTTTATAGCGACCTACTTGTTACACATTTGTTGACACACAGACCTACTTGTTACACATTTGTTTGTATATAGACCTACTTGTTACACATTTGTTGACATACAGACCTACTTCTTACACATTTGTTGACATACAGACCTACTTGTTACACATTTGTTGACACACATACCTACTTGCTACACATTTGTTTACATATCGACCTACTTGTTACACATTTGTATTTTATAGCTCACTTATTAAATTGCTGTTACACTTCAAACTGTGGATTGAGTTGAATTTATTGAAGGGAGCGAAACCCCTGGAAACATAACAGACCTAAACACCAAGTTGGATTCTTAAATAGTCTGTGTCTGGCTGGTTTGTGTCTGTTTTACGTGTATCTCACTAGAATGTGACTCACTCGAATGTGTCTGTCTTACAGGAATGTGTTTGTCTTACTGGAATGTGTCTGTCTTACAGGAATGTGTCTGTCTTACAGGAATGTGTCTGTCTTACAGGAATGTGTCTGTCTTACAGGAATGTGTCTCTCTTACAGGAATGTGTCTGTCTTCCAGGAATGTGTCTGTCTTACTGGAATGTGTCTGTCTCACAGGAATGTGTCTGTCTCACATGAATGTGTCTGTCTCACATGAATGTGTCTGTCTTACTGGAATGTGTCTGTCTTACAGGAATGTGTCTGTCTCACAGGAATGTGTCTGTCATACTGGAATGTGTCTGTCTTACTGGAATGTGTCTGTCTTACAGGAATGTGTCTGTCTCACAGGAATGTGTCTGTCTTACTGGAATGTGTCTGTCTTACTGGAATGTGTCTGTCTCACAGGAATGTGTCTGTCTCACTGGAATGTGTCTGTCTCACAGGAATGTGTCGGGTTGCCACTTGTCATTGTGACTTGGGTCAACCTAACATGTGCCTATGTGGCATGTTTCTTGTCTAGTGTATCTGACTCCTATGTGCTTCAATGAAATGTGTCTGAATGGCGTATCTCTTGTTGGTATGTGTATAGTGTGAGCCTATCTGGCATGTCTGTTGTTGGTATGTGTGTAGTATGAGTTTATCTGGCATGTATGTTGTTGGTATGTGTATATTATGAGCCTATCTGGCATGTCTGTTGTTGGTGTGTGTATAGTATGAGCCTAACTGGCATGTCTGTTGTTGTTGCGTGTATAGTATGAGCCTAACTGGCATGTCTGTTGTTGGTATGTGTATAGTATGAGCCTAACTGGCATGTCTGTTGTGTGTCAGTCTATTACAAGTATAGATGTAGAACGTCTCTAACGTGTTAGTTAGTCTGTCTGATTTTTAATCTGACGTATATGTATTTTTCTTCAAAATCTCTGTCTCTGTGTTTGTGAACATTTCAGCCTTATTATTTGTCAATGTGAAGTTGTCCCAAAAGGGTAACAAAAAAGAAAGGAAAGAAGCTCCTCTGGGTAACCCAGGCAGTAGCATTGATGCCCAAATATATTTATGTATTTATTGATAATAGTAATAATAATAATAATAACAATAATAATAATAACTACAACAACCCCTTTCAGACCACGACGGCCTATGGGGCAAGGGAAGTAGCATTCACAAGTTTCATTTAGCCACCACAAAAGAGCAGAGGATTGTGTGGCTAGCACTATGCCACATGGGCCTTGTCAGACCGAAACTAGAACCCGTGACTCTCTTCTGCCTGGGCTCGACAGTCCGGCACGCTACCCCTGGACCACGCCCGAAAAGTAAGGCCCGTAAGTTAAGCCCCCAAAAGGCATAACAATAAAAGCGTTTGACCCGGACACGAGACAGACAAAATATAGCAGCAGTGTACTAGAATACATATTTTTGAGGTTTTCTGAAGTTATCAATAAACAAGTACATGGGACCTACAAAATAAAAATCCTGCTAGAGACAAATGTGATTTACCGTTGATGAGAATAGAATTGGGCTGGAGAGGGTAGTCAATGTACTCCATGTAGTTGGTCAGAAAAGTAGGGAGAGCCATTTCTTTGAACCAATCGAGGAGGGTTATCACGTGCTCCGGCAGGTCGTGGTCGTACAGGTCGTAGAGCAGATCACGTGACGGCGATTGCTTGACGACGAAAGGTCCGAGCAGGCCGTCTGATCGCTGAGTGCCCAGATGCCCGTGCCACATGTGAGTGCCAGGGTCCTCAGCCACGAATCTGCCCGGTATGGAACATACAGTTGTAGGAAGCCAGGGGGGGACTATGGTGAGGAATGGCATGGATACTTCAACAACATGTTCATACTGTTCTGTAGCATCCATGTTCTTCACTGTAGCACAGTGACAGTGAACGACATGGAGGCTACAGAAGAATAGGAAAGTGACATTAAGAAAACTAATATCAGGGAGCGAAGATACGTGATCCATTTGAGATATTGGACATTTTGAGAGATATGTTAGATATGACTGGAAGAATGTGAATTTAATGTGGAGAATGTGGACATGAAATGTTAAAATGTGGATATAAAATGTTAAAATGTGGATATGACCAAAGGTTTAGTGTATGGGGCGGTGACGTGGGAGATGTGGAATGAGAAAATTAGACTGTGGGTGTACGGAGAGAGACTATGATGAGAAATGATGGTATTGATTGAGCAAGGATGACGAGGATGAGAACAAGCAAGATAGAAAGATGAGAGGGTATGCAAACTACACGACAATGATTATCAGAGAGAAAAAACAAATCACTATAGTTAAGCCAACATCTTGTGCCCCGGCATTTTGTACGACTGATAAAACGTTGTGATCATTTATGTAAGAAAAATTATAATTATTATTATGCGGAGCTAAATCTTATTCAGTTCAGAATTATTTATTCGTCGTGTATATAAATCCTAAACTTTTATTAAGGATAATAAATCTTAACAAACTTTTTTTCTTCTTTTTTCATTACAGAGTCTTTTAAAGAATTCTTTCATTACAGAGTCTTTTAAATAAGGTTTAATTAAATATGGATGATGAGAGGAGCCAAGCCGGGACAGACCTGTAAATAAACTTGGAGAAGGGTGAGACTGGGCACTGAGTGACCAGCGCTGTACCGTCCATGTAGGGTGTGCCCTTCTGAAGTATCCCGTGCCAGTGAATGGTCAGCGGCTCAAAGGATGACTGCTGGTTGTTAATTAGGACCTCCACCGTGTCCCCTTCACACACCTTGAAGTGGGGACCAGATAGATATACATTAGGTCACATCAGATTTAAGATATACATTAGGTCACATCAGATTTAAGATATACATTAGGTCACATCAGATTTAATTAAGATAAACATTAGGTCCCATCAGATTTAATTAAGATAAACATTAGGTCACATCGGATTTAAGATAAACATTAGGTCACATCGGATTTAAGATATACATTAGGTCACATCGGATTTAAGATATACATTAGATCACATCAGATTTAAGATAAACATTAGGTCACATCGGATTTAAGATAAACATTAGGTCACATCAGATTTAATTAAGATAAACATTAGGTCCCATCAGATTTAAGATATACATTAGGTCACATCAGATTTAAGATATACATTAGGTCACATCAGATTTAAGATATACATTAGGTCACATCAGATTTAATATATACATTAGGTCACATCGGATTTAATATATACATTAGGTCACATCAGATTTAAGATAAACATTAGGTCACATCAGATTTAAGATATATATATTAGGTCACATCAGATTTAAGATATACATTAGGTCACATCAGATTTAAGATATACATTAGGTCACATCAGATTTAAGATATACATTAGATCACATCAGATTTAATATATACATTAGATCACATCAGATTTAAGATATACATTAGGTCACATAGGATGTAAGATAAACATTAGGTCCCATCAGATTTAATTAAGATAAACATTAGGTCACATCAGATTTAAGATAAACATTAGGTCACATCAGATTTAAGATAAACATTAGGTCTAATCAGATTTAAGATAAACATTAGGTCCCATCAGATTTAATTAAGATAAACTTTAGGTCACATCAGATTTAATTAAGATAAACACTAGGTCACATCAGATTTAATTAAGATAAACATTAGGTCACATCAGATTTAATTAAGATAAACATTAGGTCACATCGGATTTAAGATATATATATTAGGTCACATCAGATTTAAGATATACATTAGGTCACATCAGATTTAAGATATACATTAGGTCACATCAGATTTAATTAAGATAAACATTAGGTCACATCGGATTTAAGATAAACATTAGGTCACATCGGATTTAAGATATACATTAGGTCACATCGGATTTAAAGACACTTTAAAATAATAAATTAAACTTTGTTTTCAATGTTAACGTTTTTTAGCGCATTTTCGAGAAGTCGAATGCGCTATTGCACCCGTTTTGTCCGTCCGTCCGTCCGTCCGTCTGTCATCACCCTTGATCTCAGCATCCATAAGTCCTAGACCCATGAGGTATATATGTTTTTTGTATGTCCTGACCTGCCATTTGTGCATCAACACTCAGTTACTCAATCCGTTAAAAAACCCCGTTAAAACTACCAAAAAATATTTCGAATCGAGAGGTAACACTAGCGCAGGGAACGGCCGCCATTGCCGGAAGTCGAATACATAGTTTTTCAAGCATTCAAGAGTGGTGCGAAAGCGTGCAAAAGAATAAGTTTTTTTTTTAGTTGACGTCATTAGAATATGTGTAAAAGTTTAGAGAGTTTTAGGTCATCATTTGTGGTGACTTGTAGTTAGATTAAAGAGAAAATAAAAATGTTTAAAATGTAAAGAAACGACTTTTAAATAAAAAAAAATGTCAGGTATATTCATTACACAAGAAAATTCATAAAAATATGTCTAAAATCTAAACACAATTACTGATAACTACATAATGCTGATATCTAACATAAGTACTGATACATAATACGAAAATGCGCTAACACGTCCTGAATTCCAATAGGGACCAGGCTTAACATGATTTTTTAAAGATCACGTCAAATTTCTACATTGAAAAATATTTACAATACGATGTGATACTTCACTCATGATGGATTAAACTAAATTCACAACTTTTCGTCACTGTAGAATCTTTTTTTTAAAAAAAACAATTATGATTTCATATGCAACTTTAAAAAATTTCTTCCTCTTTTTATATCCTGTATTGTTTTAAAGTAATTATTCCCTATCTTTCTTATTTTCGTTTGTGTTTATTTATTTATTTTTGACTATTTACTTAATTATTATTTTTCTAAAGTGCAGTAGTTAGACTATTACATAATGTAAATTTAATGTTAATACTTGTGTTTGTTGGTGGGTGTACCAATGAAGGCATTAGCCAATATACTTGTGTATTAGTCTATAAATAAATCTTTCTTTTATTGTTTAAATTACGCGATTCGTTTATGTATCTTGTATTTTAATTATAAATTGCTTTTCGGTGTCCTTTTTTATATGTTATACCCACCTATTGGACAAGAGGCACAAAGTTTTCGTGTGACCAACTGACCTGTATCATTAGTCCAGGTGACTGACCTACACTGACCTGTATCATTGGTCCAGGTGACTGGCCTACACTGACCTGTATCATTAGTCCAGGTGACTAACCTACACTGACCTGTATCATTGGTCCAGGTGACTGGCCTACACTGACCTGTATCATTAGTCCTGGTGACTAACCTACACTGACCTGTATCATTAGTCCAGGTGACTGGCCTACACTGACCTGTATCATTGGTCCAGGTGACTGGCCTACACTGACCTGTATCATTAGTCCAGGTGACTGGCCTACACTGACCTATATCATTTGTCCATGTGACTGACCTACACTGACCTGTATCATTGGTCCAGGTGACTGACCTACACTGACCTGTATCATTTGTTCATGTGACTGACCTACACTGACCTGTATCATTGGTCCATGTGACTGCCCTACACTGACCTGTATCATTGGTCCAGGTGACTGACCTACACTGACCTGTATCGTTAGTCCAGGTGACTGACCTACACTGACCTGTTTCATTAGTCCAGGTGACTGACCTACACTGACCTGTATCATTGGTCCAGGTGACTGACCTACACTGACCTGTATCATTGGTCTAGGTGACTGACCTACACTGACCTGTTTCATTAGTCCAGGTGACTGACCTACACTGACCTGTTTCATTAGTCCAGGTGACTGACCTACACTGACCTGTATCATTGGTCCAGGTGACTGACCTGTATCATTGGTCCAGGTGACTGGCCGTTGACCGTGACTATCCCACGCCTTGTGCCGTCCCCAGTGTTACAGTTGGTGGCCGAGCAGTCCGTCTGGTTGAAGGGGCAGTCACCGCAGCTGTCCGACATGGTGTAGAAGTTGTTGACCAGGAACTCGAACCTGCAAACTTTGTGTACACCGTCGACACAGGGGCGGACACACTCGTGGTCTCGGAAGTCTGGTGGGGATGACATTTTTAACATCGTCACCAACCATTTAACTAATAATTTTTAACATCGTCACCAACCATTTTAATAATAATTTTTAACATCGTCACCAACCATTTTAATAATAATTTTTAACATCGTCACCAACCATTTTAATAATAATTTTTTTAAAAAATTAAAATAAACTAAAATATGAACTCTTCTCTAGTGAAAAGTGAAAATAACTGACCAAAGATAAGGAGGAGACGCGGCCTTTTTTCCCCGGTATTTTGTCATGTTTGCTAGCAATGGATTTCGAATTATTACCGCTGACAGTGTCAATAATGACGTGCAGGTAATTCAAAGATCAAAGGTCACCATGGAGTTAAGCGCTACAAAAGTCATTACGTCATTTTTAGAAGTGTGCATCAATTTAAAAATACTTAGTTACGTGTCAATACGTTTAAAGCTAAAAATATTTCTTTGGCTTCTGGTTTCACATTTATTCTCCGACAGTCCTTTTTAAAACTTTTTAATAATATATCTTATGACAGTTGGATTGGCGATTTTAGCAAACATCATTCCTAGTTAAAAGCTTAAAGTAACTTTTGCATGATTTCTCTCATTATTTTTGCACATTTAAATATTCACGCTTGTCTATGACAGACCAAAGGTGAACTAAAATCAGAATGAAAATATTAATTAAATATAAATAACATCTTGTTTGTATCAATAATTTCAAATAAATATTGGTATAAATAGTTTCAAAATGACACTTCATGTGGCTATCTCCAATTTTATGCCAATTTTCCGTTCCTTGAATATTACTTCTTTTAAAAACAACATCTTCAAGCTTATATTATTGAATTCCAAATTAATTTCTGTTTCGGAATTGAAAAAAATCTTGAAATGTTTAAATGTTATAAATGACTTGATGATATTAGCCTGTCATCTAATGACTTAGGTCCTTGATGCAATGCTCAGACATTAAGACGTTGCCCCGGATGTCTACTGGCCTGCTGAAGTTGTAGAGAATCCACCAGGTGGTCATATGATGAAAAGAAAAGCTTTATCTGTATTGGACTTAACTACGGCTGTCATACCTGTATTAGACATAACCACGGCTGTCATATCTGTATTAGACATAACTACGGCTGTCATACCTGTACTAGACATAACTACGGCTGTCATACCTGTAATTGACTTAACCACGGCTGTCATACCTGTATTAGACATAACCACGGCTGTCATACCTGTATTAGACATAACCACGGCTGTCATACCTGTATTAGACATCACTACGGCTGTCATACCTGTATTGGACTTAACCACGGCTGTCATACCTGTAATTGACTTAACCACGGCTGTCATACCTGTATTAGACATAACCACTGCTGTCATACCTGTATTAGACATAACCACGGCTGTCATACCTGTATTGGACTTAACCACGGCTGTTATACCTGTAATTGACTTAACCACGGCTGTCATACCTGTATTAGACATAACCACGGCTGTCATACCTGTATTAGACATAACCACGGCTGTCATACCTGTATTAGACATAACTACGGCTGTCATACCTGTATTAGACATAACCACGGCTGTCACACCTGTATTGGTTATAGCCACGGCTGTCATACCTGTATTAGACATAAACGTGGCTGTCATACCTGTATTGGACATAACCACGACTGTCATACCTGTATTAGACATAACCACGACTGTCATACCTGTATTGGACATAACCACGGCTGTCATACCTGTATTGGACATAACCACGGCTGTCATACCTGTATTGGACATAACCACGGCTGTCATACCTGTATTTGACATAACCACGGCTGTCATACCTGTATTGGACATAGTCTCGTCTGTCATACCTGTATTTGACATAACCACGGCTGTCATACCTGTATTGGACATAGTCTCGTCTGTCATACCTGTATTGGACATAGTCTCGTCTGTCATACCTGTATTTAACATAACCACTGCTGTCATACCTGTATTGGACATAACCACGGCTGTCATACCTGTAATGGACATAGTCTCGGCTGTCATACCTGTATTTGACATAACCACGGCTGTCATACCTGTATTGGACATAGTCTCGTCTGTCATACCTGTATTTGACATAACCACGGCTGTCTTACCTGTATTGGACATAGTCTCGTCTGTCATACCTGTATTTGACATAACCACGGCTGTCATACCTGGATTGGACATAGCCACGGCTGTCATAAAAACAATCCCACAAATTGCTCTATAAATCCCGTGAAGCTGACTTCCCATTTTGCTGATACGGCCCAGAGACACTTGGTGTGTTCACGCACGAGTAAATGCTACATAAGACCAGCAGATGGCGCTGTCCACGGGGAAAAATTCGCAGTCTTCATTATGCAGAGCCGTATTCTGGTGGTGCTAACAGTTAATTTCCGTGTGTGGACTTATCAAAACTGCTGAGATGCTGGTAGTAGTTAAATAATCAGGGTAGACAATTAGCGACGGAAAGGGTGAAAAAAGAATGTATGAAAGCCAGTGGCGTAGCCTGTGTTTCCACCGCCCGGGAAATATGTCGATTTCGGTGCCAGTTTATAAAATAAAATTATATTATTAAAAAAGAGAGTTCTTATTGGAAAGTAATGCTAAAAACATTATAAAATTTATTTGCAAAAGGAATCAAAATTATAGAGATTTAGTTTCTGTGATCTAAACACAGGCGTCACTAGGGTTGGTGTCACCCGGGGCAGTAGCTCGTGGTGTCACCCGGGGCGGTAGCTCATGGTGTCACCCGGGGCGGTAGCTCATGGTGTCACCCGGGGCAGTAGCTCATGGTGTCACCCGGGGCAGTAGCTCATGGTGTCGCCCCCTCGCGACTTAAGGCGGCGTACATAAATGACGATTTTTACCCCACCCTCCCCCGTGTCATACTTTGTCAAAACATCTTAGACCCCCCTCCCCCCGCGCCCATCTTTATCCGATAAGATGTCACAAAGCTTTGACATCCCCCCTTCCAAGCGACATCTTCTAAATGAAAATTTTCATGTGGCAAATTATTTTTGTCATTTAAATATTTATTTAGTATCATATTTCATATGAGTATGCAGTCCATTATGTCGTTATCCAAAGCTTTACATTAATTGAAATAATTTCAGAAATGTTATATTTTTTAAAAAATCGAGTTTTCTTTCTTTGTTCATGTTTTTTACATGTAATCTTTGAATAGTTCTAGCACTACTACTTCCTGGTGTTTAATTTTTACAGATCTCACAACAAGACCTCTTTAATCCTGTTGATCAAGTATAAGGTTTGCTTTATAATATCATGTAACATTATAGTTGGGTCTTTTGTAACTGACAAATCATTTTTGGCGAACTTTATCTCCTAAATTTGCAATGAATTTATACGAATTTGAGAAGACATTAACGAGTGTTATTATTTTTGACCCGCTTTCAATTTAATATGACGTCATCTGATTATATAATCTTATTTTGCAACCATATGCGCAAGTTCCAAAACATGGATTAAATTTGCCCTTTTTTTTTTTTTTTACTTCATGTTTGAGTTTTGCAAAGACATTTTATGATGTATAACATCCCAACATGAATTTCTTGCACTTGTTCATGTTGCTCAAACATATTTATGTTGATCTGTAATAACATATAGTTTGTAATGTATGGTCTCTTATTTCCCCTGTTTTAAAAACAAAAACAATAAATAGGGCTGCAGATATTAACGATTAATTTCTCGATTAATCTTTTTAAAAATTTAACAATTAAATTATTTTTAACGATTAATCGACCCATCACTTACAAATTATTGGAAGTCATAAGGTAAAAAAAAAAAGATATATATTAAAAATAGCGGCGATAAAAAATAAATTCCCTGACGATTACACGAACATTTTTGTTTTAAACTATTGACTTACGGAAATGTTCAAAATGTTGATAAAGTTTGCCTACCACTACCTTGGTTCTAACACTTCGCTTACTTATCAAACAAAATGAAAAGAGTATTAAGCTAATGGCAGTAATGGAGTCAGACTCAGAGACAGAAATGACGACAGCTCTTCTGATGAATTACTGCGTTACAAGATGGACATGAGAGTTCCTGAATCCATTAACCCTCTACAATGGTGGAAACTTAATGAAAACCGATGTCCAATAATGTCATTCGTTGCCAAGGCTGTTTTGTACATACCAATTACCTCAAGTCCATGAGAATAATTGTTCATCTCGGCTGTTTATATTGTCAATTAGACCCTTGTCTTTTTGCTTATTTGGTTAAAATATGACATATACAGGAGACATTCCAGTGTTATTGAGATTTTCAACAAGAACATTTAATAAGTGTTACTTATGACATCATAAATTTCTATTGTTGGCTTTAATTGAAATTAACTAGTCATTAAACTTTCAATATTTAACTATTAAATTTTCGTTAACAGCACTAACAATATTGTTTGAGCTAATTTGGACTTCAGTTTATGTAAGTTCTAAAACTCTTGTGCATAGCAAAGCTAATTAATTTGGTGCGTTTTTTGTTAGTGTAAGACAAATGACACTTAAAGCATTCTACGCACACAACAATTTTTCCCTTTAAAAAAAAATCGTTAAAATCTTTCTCGACTTAAAACCGTGTCAATCTATTTGGTGAAATTAATTTTCGTGTCTGATTTGATGAAATTTTTTATCATTATATATTTTTTGGGCTCTTCAAATCTCACTGCACTAATACTAATTTCCCATTTTCATATATGCGCTCGGGAAATTTGCATATTTCATATAAGTCCATGTTAAAAGGGAAATTCGTAAAGGAATGACAGATAAACTTAAATAATTATTTGCACCTAATAACAGTTACCAGCACGAAACTGCTATGTTCTCATACTCATTTAATCTCTTGGTTTTTCAGTTTATTAGCAATAGAGTGTAGACCTATTATGAGTTTGAAGTCTAAGGAATAGGAAATTTCTTAAAGGATTTTTTTTTCTTTCATCAATGTTTTATTTACCTAATTTATTTGCAGTTTTATAAAAAAAATCTAATATATTTTATCCCAATAAACGACAAGGAACTCGCCGCCCCTAACAAAGTGCCGCCCGGAGCATTCCTCCCCCTCACTACGCCGCTGATCAATGCTCATAATGCTGAAGATGGGTTTTGGGAGAGTGACGGTAGTCGTCCACAAAATACTCTTCACCTCCCTGATACAAATACTTTAAGATTTAAAGAATCAAATAAATATACGTTTATTAAAACTCTAGAATAAATACTGACCGAAAAATCAACTCAAGTTTAGTGCTCTGCAATTTTCTTTCTTTTTTTTTTTCCTATCTAAAATTCAATTTGTTTTTTGTTGCTTTTTTAAAATTATGCACTCAATCGCCTTCATTAAAAAAAAACGAATCTATTAATCATTGAGTACATGGACATATATAATATTAAAATCGACCGAATTTTGACAGCTGGTTCCACCCAAGGTATAGTGCAAAGGAGTAAACCGTATCGTGTGTGCTCTAATTATTGCTGAAGCTTATCTAACAGAAGATTTCTTGAAGATATATTAAATTTGATATTGTTAAGCTGCGTATTTTTTAAAATATTGTTTTAATAAAAAAAACGTGAGGTGTAAAATCTTACGATGACCTTCTAGGGGTAAACACCATGTTGATATATTGATCTTTTGATATACTGATCTGTTGATCTATCTACAAGATCCGAGGATTATCTTCAAGTTGTTGTTACAAAGATTTGTAATGAACTTGATTTTAACGTCGTATTTAACATACAACTAAGTATTAATTAAACTGTCATATCATTAAAATATATGAGTTATAAGTAATAGCTTATACATTTTAGAATTAAATGGAAGACATATTCTTATATATTAAATGTGCCTTCATATATTGTTATTAACAATATTAAATTTTATTAGAAACCTTCTTTTCGGTTTTAAGTAGGAATATGCAGTGAAATACAATTGACATGAAAACGCTTACCAACAAATATCGGTTACCACGAAATAATAGTAAAACGATCCCGACCAAACACTATGTATTTTATATGTTGTTATTGTTTTTCTCTATTTTCCCCTTAACACAAAACAAAAATCTCTAACACCAAAAGATTTGGTTTAAAGCAGGGCTCGATACCAAAAGAGAGCGTCTAATGCTGTGTAAGAGAGAAATCTGGCTTAACTTTAACATACCGGTACCATTGAGATAACCAGGGTGACGTCCCGGTGTTCATCTACCCACACTACCACACTTAAAAGTCAATTTATTCAATTACTTTGAGTTCTTGACAATATCTATAGATCTCTCTCTCGCTCTTGCTCCCTCTCCCTCTCTCTCGCTCTTGCTTTTTCTCTCTCACTATTTCTCTCTCACTCACTCTGTATATATATCTGTTTTTATATATATATGTATATATATATATAATATATATATATATATTTAGATTGAGGAATCCTTTATTTTTCTATAGTTTTTCATTATATTTTCAATTTTAGTGTTGTTTTTGTGTGGCTTGGACCAGATTAAGTATTTTACATGTAAACCATAGTTTGAGATACGAAAAATCAAAGATACGAAAGCCGACCCGGAACGAAAGAATTACGTATGCATATATAAACTGATGGTTGAACGTTATTGAACATTTTAAGATATTTTTGTAATGAGATAGAGAAAAAATGGATACGGAGGTGGAAAGTTATGTTATGCAACCGTTACAAACAATCACCGATAGTTGAAGAGTTCAGGCCTTGAAACCGTTACAAACTATCACCGATATTAGAAAGTTCAGGTCATGACTAAACCTTTCCTCTCACTTAATCATTTTATTAGATCTCCCTTAATTGAATTATTCCGCGACAAAGTATCCGTGCTCATGTAACCATGTTTTAGTTTAATATAATGATATGCAGTAATGCTAATATGTATTCATGACCCACGTGCAACACGTTAGTAAGATATTCTGTTTACCTGGCTTACTCACCCACACCCACCCGTCTATTTATTACCTCCCCCTACTATTTTATTTCCAACACACCAATTAACTCAAACTGACACATTCCACCTTGCAACTCGGACAATGAAAACGTCAACCCCCCCCCCCCCCCCGCCCCGCCATCAGTGTGTCAGACCCTCGGTGATTTAATTGAAGATTCATTGAGTTCAACAAAGAGCAAACCTGAAATTGAAATAGCTATAAAATATATATTAATGAAAAATTTAGGGGTACATGTTTTATATAAATATGTCGTTCATCATAGATATAAAAATGGAGGGAATAAGATTTACTTTTACCTATCTCAAAATTTATATGACGATAAAGTGGTTTCCTTCATGTTGTTTCTTTATGTTGTGTGATAAGATTAAATAAATTTATTTTAGAATGCTTTTACTTTTGACAATACATTAGATCTATAAAGTTAAAAACCACTTTTGTGTTCTTAGTTTTATCGCGTATATATTTCTTTCGAATTTTACTACACTTTTTTAAATAAAAATAATAGGGCCTCTGGAAACACGCCTAAAGATAATAATTAGGGCTGCGGAAATTAACGATTAATTTCTCGATTAATCGGTTAAAGATTGTCTTTTAATCGATAAAATTGCGATTAAAAGTGAAGAAAATGTGTTACAAAATGTCGTCGATTAATTAATAAATAATTAAATTATTTTTAATTAATAATAGTTTGCTTTTTTTACGTACAAACTTCTCTATTTAAAAAAAGAAAGAATTTTGTAAGTCTAAACTTTAAAATAAGCTGTTTTTATAAAGGAAATGATATTAAAAAAAATTAAACATTGTTTTTAATTAATTAACAATAACAAAATTTAAATTCATTGACATTATAGTGAACTACTTATATTCAGTGCTTTTTTTCTGGCGGAACGCACCGGAACGGCGTTCCGGCACCTTTTTCCACAGATGTTTATATTTTTTTGCTTGGAATGTTTGGTCTTTACTGCTTTTTCATGTTTCGTTGAATGCAATATCGCTGATAGTGTAAAGTGAATTTTAATATTAAATAAACTAGTCATATATGATAGCCCGGCTATTATATAAGCATCGAAATGAGGAAAAAGATGGCCAAAGAAATCGTTCGCTGTAAAAGTAAGATTTCAGTGATCATCGACGAATCTACCACGTTGAGTCAAACATCAACACTTATAGAGTATATTCGGAGTTGCGTAGAAGAGGGCACGGGAATGAGTTAACCAATCAATTTATTTCTAGACTTAGTGGAGCTTGAAAATGTTACGGCCAAGGGAATTTTTTTATGCATTACTCGAATGTCTCACGTTTCATGGAATAACAGAAAAATACCTGAAAGACTATTTAGTTTCTGTAACATGCGACGGCGCATCTGTAATGTTTGGATGCAAAAGTGGAGTTAAGAAGTTACTTACCGATAAATTTCCATCTGTGATAGTGTGGCATTGTGCTAATCATAGACTCGAATTGTCAGTAGCTGATACTGTAAAGGAGATTTCAGGAATCAATAGATTTAAATCTTTTCTGGATAAGCTTTACGTTCTGTATCATGCTTCGACAAAAACAGCAGAGAGTTGCATTCTTGTGCTGAAATACTGGAAGTTGAGCTGTTGAAAATTGGACGAGTTTCGCGATGGGTATCATCTAGTTTTCGTTCGGTGTTTGCAGTGTGGAATAATTATGCAGCGCTGGTGAAGCATTTTGAAGAAATGATCCAACAAGAAGCGCAAGTGATAAGTGCACTTATGAAGGCCTGAAGAAGAAAATTACATCTACAGAATTTATAATGGATCTAGGATTAATGTGCGATGCTCTTCAGGAATCATCTGAGTTGAGCTTGGATCTACAGGAGCGCAACATAGATCTATACAAGGCGAATCAAAAAATAAAAGCACTTGTACAAGTCTTTGAGGAAAGACTTGTCAAAATGCAGGCACATATTATAAAACTGCAACAGCTGCCGCCGAGAATCTCAGCTTTCATGGAGTTATATTACACACAAAAAACTCACCTAATGATCCTCCTATTAATCCTAACGCCTTTTACAAAAAACTAAAGAACTCAATTGAGAACAGATTGCTTACTAACGAAGATGCTGAATTGGCTCAGTGGGCTCGCATATTAGATCAAAAACAGTGGTCAGAAAACGTTACCAACCAGATAACATTTGGAGAAATGGAAATTAGAAAATTGTCAAACAGACTACAACTAAATGAAAGAGAAATGGTTCGTGGATTCCGTGAATACCTTATGGAAAAGACATATCCAGAAACACTGCTTCCGTTGATTCGTGCTATACATACTATTTCTATTTCTTCTAGTGAGCGCGAGAGAGGATTTTCGCAGATGAATCTTATAATCACCCCAACCAGGGCTTCTTTGATGACAAAAACAGTTTCGTCACTGTTATTCATCAGATTGGTGGGTCCACGGACGGTCCACCTCTTACATTTTTCGATCCTTCAAAGTACGTTGATTCGTGGTTACTTCGTGGAAGACATTCAGCTGTAGACAGTCAAAGCAGGAAAAGAAATCGAGATGATTTGTCAGATAAAAACATGCGAAAACTGTGGAACTTGCTGTAAAACCTCAAAGGTTGTCTTTTTAGTAGATTAGCCTACATATTAATAAAACTTAACAGTTTAAACCTTGTAATTTTGTTTCTTTGATATAATCAAAAATTTTATGTTTACTACACTCATTTCAGTGTTATTTCTTTATGACAAAACGGACATAAATATGCGTTCCGGAACCTTTTTCTTCAGAAAAAAAGCACTGCTTATATTTAAATTTAAAAAAAAATGTAAATTGCCTGTTTTTGTTACTTCCCTTGAAATTTTCAGTATAATGACGTCATACATCTCACTTTCAACTTTAATCAAAATTATCGATTAATTATTCGTTAATTTTTCAAAAGTTAACGATTAATTTTGAATTAATTGATAACAGTCCTAATAGGGCTGCGGACATTATCGATTAATTTATCGATTAATCGGTAAAATTTGTTATCGATTAAAATTATTTTAATCGATAAAATAGCGTTGAAAATTTTGGAAAATCTTTGCAATGATTTTACCGATTTATCAATAAATAATCAATTATTAATAATTAACAATAGTTGCTTTTTTACGAAGACACTTCTCCATTTTTTTTAAAAAAGAGATTTTTAAAGTGTTATCTTTCAAATACGCTGTTTTATAAGGAAAATGATATCAACAATTAAACATTGTTTTGACTTAATTAACACTAACACAATTTAAATTCATTGACATTAAATTGAACTACTTATGTATACATTTAAAAAATGTGAATTGCCTGTTTTTGTTACTTGCCTTGAAATTTTTAGTTTTATGACGTCATACATCTCATTTTTAGCTTTAATCAAAATTATCGATTAATTATTCGGTAATTTTTCAAAAGTTAACGATTAATTTTGAATTAATCGATAACAGCCCTAATTAAATTATAGAGTATTTTTAAAAGATATCACAAAGTTTCACTAACCTATCATATTGTTCAAAACCACGGAATTACATTTTTTTAATTTAAAAAACTATCAATATTTTTTAAACAAGGTAAATTATTTGTAACATACTGTTACTGGCGTTTGTCTTGGCAAAACTTTCTCTGCCATCTTTTAAATTGATTTATGGGATATTTCAAAAAAATATATTGCTTCTGTACACATGGAACATGACTTTGTTCATCTTCTGACGTATGATAACATTTATGGTGACTGAGTTATCTCCCGTAGAGCAACTAATAATTTTGACTGACATGCATCGTGAGAAAGTTGATAACGGCCATCCACTTTGGTAACAGTTTATCAAGTTTTAACACGCCCGACGTCGACTTTGAGTGGATCAAACATAAGAATACGACATACATGTAGATTAGGATCAAACATAAGAATACGACATACGGGAAGATTAGGATCAAACATAAGAATACGACATAAGGGAAGATTAGGATCAAACATAAGAATACGACATAAGTGTAGATTAAAATCAGTTCCTTTACGATCAATCAAGTTTCAATAGCCGACATACTCCTTACAAGGGCCAAAATCTCTGTGTGCTGTGTGTCAGTTGGAATGAGGTTCCCTAGGAGACACACATGTTGTCACTTAGTGAGTCAACGCTGTAGAACGCGTGTGATGACTTTGTGGAGAAATTCATCAGTCGTTAATTGTTCAAATTTAAATTAATCGTTAGCAGCCCTGGCTTGGGGGAGCTATCATCTCCCACTAAGCGCGTCCTCGGGTGGCGGATAGAGGAAAGACCTTTAGATATAAAGGTTTGCCGTGAATGTTAAATAAGCGGCCGCGGGCCAACTGGTTTGCTATCATGGAGGGTGAGGTGGGGTATCCCGTGGTAAGGATACTCTTTAAAAATGTCTCATAAACCCAAGGAAATGACTGCAAAAAGGGAACATAGAGCGCTAAAACTCTAAACCCGGTCAGATGAGACCGTTAGCTACGGATAGCTATTCATCTAAGAGAGAAAACTCTGAAAAAAAAAAAAAACTGCTGCCTTGCAGATGGCCTTGGCTGACCAAAGGCTAGGGAAGCACATCCAGAAAAACAGCAGGCTGAAGTCGGAGACCACGGGCCAACTGGCGTAAAACGTGTGGCACGCAAATACTCCAAAATTGATGGAGGAAATGGATGATAACGAATATAGATGTGGCGTCATGCCCCTGGAATCCAGCCGCGCAGGTAGGGTGCCGGGCTCTCCGCCTCGAAGGAGCCCACCCAAGCGAGCTGGTGGTTCTTCCTCCTCTACTTGTGGAGTTAGGAGCAGAGATAAGGAAGTAAACCTTACTGACCAAATTAGAACCTGTAAAACTAAACAGAATTTAATCTTCCTTCAATGGAACGCAGAAGGCTTTCAAAAGAAAAAAGAAGCCTTTTTACATAAAAATTAAATAGACGTGGCATGCATCCAAGAAACGCACCTCAACAATAACTTGCGCTTCTCTATTAGAGGCTATACATGTATCAGACAAGACAGAGAAAACAGAACAAAAGGGGGGAATTCTAACTTTAGTCAAAAACAACATCCCAACTACAGATATCTTTATACCCAGCTCAACTCAATCAGAAATACTGGGGACCAAGCTAATCCTCCCAGGAGGGAACATAAACGTTTACAACTGCTACTGCCCCCCAGACAAAGAACTAGAACTCAAAAGAATCAAAATTCTACACAATGAAGAATACCTAATACTGGGTGACATGAACAGCCATTCCCAGAGCTGGGGGTACTCAGACCTTAACGCAAGGGGGGGGGGAAGAAGTTTAGGAATGGCAAACCGAAAACAGACTAATTCTCCTAAATCAACCAGAAGACACTCCAACATTCCACTCCAGAGTATGGAAGACAGCATCAACTCCAGACTTAGCCTTTGCTACAAACAAATTATCCAAAGGAAGTAAAAGAGAAGTCGGTGACCAACTTGCTACTAGTGACCATAGACCAATTCTCTTCCACACAGAAACCACTCAACTGCCCTTAGAAAACCCCACCCTTCCCAGATGGAATTACAAAAAAGCAAACTGGGATCTTTTTGCCCGTTTAACCGATGATTATGTGACAAACATCAACTGCAAAACAAATACTACTCTGACTTCTCCAGAGCTCTCTTAAAAGCTGCAAAGGAATCTATCACAAGAGGAGCCAGAAAAATTTATTTACCAAACTGGTCTCAACATTTAGAACAACTTCATAATGAAACCATCAATGCAAGAAATCTAGCAGAAAAATCCCCAACAGAAGAAAATAACATCTAACTAAAAGCCGCAAATGCAATCTTTAGAAAGGAATATCTCTCTTCTGTAAGAAAAAGCTGGCACGAAAAAACAGAACAACTAAATGTGGACAGAGATGGTCACAAACTATGGAAAATTGCAAAAAGTCTCAACCAAGAAGAAAAGCAAAGATCTTTAATAGTCTTAGAAGCAGACATTAAAAATCTCACAGGCCGTGAAGCTGCTCAAAAATTTATAAACCACTTCAGTAGCGTAGGAAATATTAGTATTGACGAAGAGAGATCCAAAGAAGTAAAAGAGAAAATATAAAAAGCTCCAAAAATAGCTACACGACACTCTCATGGAATGATCGAAAACCTAGGTATGAAAGAGCTCATCAATTCTATGAATCTCCTCAAACCCAAACAAGCTCCAGGAATAGACAAGATCTTAAATGATATGCTCACCCACCTCAGACCTCTGGCTAAGAAAAAACGTCTACAAATTTACAATGCCAGCTGGAAATCTTGAAAAATTCCAAATATTTGGAAAAAGGCTATTATGATCCCAATACCGAAGCATGGCAAACCAAGAAGCCAAGTTGACAGCTACCGCCCAATAAGTCTGACTAGTTGCGTCTGCAAACTGATGGAAAGATTGGTAAATATTAGACTGATGTGGATACTTGAATCCGAAAATTTACTAGCAGATGAACAGGCAGGCTTCAGAAAATGCAGATCAACAGAGGATCAAATAGCCCACATAGCCCAAGAAATAGAAGATGGCTTCCAGGAAAAGAAATCAACTACCGTCGTTTGGGTTGACCTAGAAAAAGCATTTAACAAAGTCTAGAAAGAAGGTCTAATTCTAAAGCTACTCAATACTCAGGTATCCCACCGAATGCTAAACTGGATTACAGAATATCTAACAAATCGCAAAGCTCTAGTCAAGATGCAAGGAAAAAGAAGCAACACAGCTACGATACAAAATGGAGTTCCCCAGGGAGGTGTTCTGTCACCCACATTTTCTAATTTTCATATAAACGACTTACTACAAATTATCCCCAAAAACGTAAAATGCAGCATATACGCTGATGATCTGGCTCTCCTTAGCACAGAGGAATACACTGGCACTTCAAAATTTAGGCTACATGAAACATTAAATAATCTCAACCTATGGTCCAAAAAATGGGGTATGTCCATAAATACCAAAAAGACTACCTACACAATCTTCTCCATTTCAACCAAACAACATAGCGTCAAACTTACCCTCAACAAAACAATCTTGGAAAAAATGACAATCCCACATATCTAGGAGTTACTTTTGACCCAAGATTAACCTGGAGAAACCAAATAGAAAATGCTCAAAAAAAGGGAATCCAAAGACTAGCACTGATGAAAAAACTAGCTGGCTCAGACTGGGGCGCAAACCACTCCATCCTATCTTATCTTATATGTTACAGACGCTCCTTCTGTACAGAAGATTATTGCGTCCTACGTATTTCTATGGTTTGTGTTTAGTCCTGTATTCTTACTAGAGTTTTAAATGATGATCAAGTGTTGGCTTTCCTGGTTTTTTCAGGCAACCCATTCCACGCCCGAATACCGGACGGAAAGAAAGAAAACTTGTATGTGTTTGTTCTTGCATATGGAATAAGAAAGGTGTTTTTATCTTTATGTCCAATTGAGGGTTGTATTAAGTTATCTTTGTGTTGTATTTCTAAATTAGAATTAATTGCCTTATGTATAATTACTAATTTACTTCAGGTTCTTCTATCATCCAGTGTTTCAAGGTTTAATGATTTAACTAATGGTGTTACTCTTGTCAGTTTTGAATATTCTCCAGTAATGAATCTGGCAGCTCTTTTTTGGATTTGTTCTAACTTATCAATATTTTCTTTGGTGGATGGGTCCCATACAGAAGATGCATATTCTAGTATAGGTCTCACCGGGGTGAGGTAGCATTTTAGTTTTATATCTTTGTTACATTTGTAAAAGTTTCTTTTTATAAAGCCTAAGGTTTTTTTAAAATTTTTTAATAACTTCATTGACATGGGGGTTCCAAGATAGTTTCTCATTTATTATGAGTCCTAAGTATTTTTCATCTTTAGTTTGGGTTAGTTTTTTTCAATGAATAAAATATTTTGAATTTATTTGTTTCTTTTTCTTTGTTACTCTTAGCAGTTGACATTTTTCTGAGTGGAAGGACATACTCCAGTTAGTTTCCCATTTTATTAATTCATCTAAGTCTTTTTGTAAAACTTTTCTATCTTGTTCTGACTTGATTGTTCTATAGATTATACAATCATCAGCAAGAAGAAAACCTACACCAGCTACATTAGACCTACCCTTGAATACGGAGCCTCAGTTTGGGGCACAGCAGCCAAATCGAACCTCCAAAAAATAGACAAAGTTCAAAACCTACGGCTACGAATAATAACAGGAGCAATGAAAACTACCCCAATCAGAGCCATGGAGGACTTAGCTACCCTAAGCTCTATGGAAGTTAGACAAGAAACCAAAACCTTAACTCAATTCACCAAATTAGAAGCATCAGGACATCACCCCTTTAAACCCAAGATGTAAAAATACCACTCTTCAAAAAGACTCCATAGATCAAATTTTATACAAGAAGCCAAACTGCTAAAAAATAAACACAAATTTGACAACATCGAAATTGAAGCGACCCAACCCCACAACCACTTCCCACCCTTGGACCCAGGTCCACCAATAAAAAATCAGAGAAAATTTAAGCAACATTAAAATAAAATCTGACTACGCAACCAATATACTGAAAGAAACTGTAAAAAAAAAAACATCATCAGTGACCAATACCCTGAGAACTCATGAGTAAGAGTCTACTCCGATGGCTCTTCAGTAAAAAACACCAAAAAAATGGAGGAGCCGGCATCCTCATAAAATGGCCTAATGGAGAACACCTTGAAAAAGCAAATGCCATAGGTAGCATCTCAGACAGCACTAGAGCGGAAAGGAAAGCACTCGAGCTTGCTGAAGGGTTTCTTACAACCCATCCGCTCTCCAAAAACAGCAAAATTGTATTCCTCACTGATGCAAAAAAAAGTGCTCCAATCTCTCCGTGATCCAAACCGCTCGATCAATCGATCACTCAACATAGAACTACAGAATTTAAGTAAAATAATAAAAGAACTTGTTCTCCAATGTATCCCAGGCCTTGTGGAACTTGAGGGAAATGACACAGCGGACTCCCTGGCAAAAACTGGAGGCAAACAGGTCCAGTCAGACCAACCCCTACACCCCGAAGAAATAAAGGCGTTTCTCAAAAGTAGTGAAGCAGAAAGATGGTCCGAGCTGAAAGCCCACCATCCAGAGGGCGATGCATTCTTTAAGCTCCGCCCGCAAATCTCAGAACATCATATTCAGACTAAGGACGGCCACAACAAACTTAGGCAGCACATGTTCCGCAAACTTCAAATTGGTGAAACTGAAATGTGCCCCTGCGGAACAGCTGCAGAGAACGCGGAACATGTGCTGTAAAACTGCCCTCTGTACCTCCACACCCGAGCGGCCATTTGGCCCCAGGAAGCTACCCTCCACGATAAACTGTATGGTGAACTGAGCCAATTGACAGCCACAGCGCAATATATCACGGATAAAGGGCTTGTGATCTAAATCCTCCTTCAAAAAAAATATAAAAAATAAAGATTTTGAGAACGCAGAAGAAGAAGTTAGCAGCCCTGGAAATAAGTGGTAAAACACACTGACCCCTCCCCAAAAAGGGCAGTTATCCTCACACTGACAAGTAATTCTCCTACCCCCTCTTGAGAATCAGTCTCTGTGACAGCGTGTCGCGTCATGCACCACGCTCTGCTGACATCTGTCCCTGTTTAACCGTAAGCCCAGGATTTACCGTACATATGAACGTAAAATCGGTTAGTCCTGAAGGCACATTCCGATGTCTCAATTCGTGTCTAAATACAAGGGCTACGGAAGTATCACGCATGGAGTCACACGGTATCACAAAATCTCTTTAAACGTCACTAACAGGAAGTTCACAGCTCCTTGCATGTATCCTAAAACATCTTAATGTGTAAAATTACTAGCCGTTGGGCAGATACGTTTATCTTTGGGGTCGTTTTATGTTACAGAGGTTCTCACAAAGTTATCAAGAAGAAAAAAAAGATGGAAACATTATTGAACTTTAAAATTTTAAAAAAAAAAATCTTTATTTTTTATGCAATGTATAGATCTATACAGATTGAGAAATGGAAACTTACTTGCGTTAAGTGACACAACAACAGTTCTTGTTATGATTCAAACATCATCAGATAACCAAAAACGCAAACACACCAGAATATCAACAGGGTTAACGGACAGATCGGCCCTGGTTAAAACGGTACTGGACTAATTAATGGACAAATAATCAAAAATACAATCAAATCTTATATTTGTATTTTTACTCACCGATTCAATGTTAGGTTTAGTTCACAAGAAACAATAATAATTATCACATCACGAGAAATAATTTTATTACAGTTACTCTATATGGTACAAATGACAATGTCACAATTTTTTGTTGAAAAGAAATAATATAACATAGCAAGACATAATTTAACGATTATAACACTTTCTATAAGGGTAAAAAAAGTTGACAAATATTAAAATGAACAAAATAAATAAACAATCCTTAAAAACAAAATGTTTGATTATAAATCCCTTATATATGAGAAATAACTAAAAGTATTATGTTCAATGTAATGACGTCATACTTTTGATTGTTGGCTTTTATCGAAATTATCCTATAATTCATGAAATTAATTGTTATTTTTTCAAAAGTTAACAACTAAATAGTAATTAATCTGTACCAGCCCTAATATGTATATACTAGATTGTGCCAGGCGCCGTGGCGCCTGCGGCGCCCCCGTTTTTTGGGCGCCTACGGCGCCAACCTTTTTTTAAAAGACCAACTAACTTGTCCTTTTTTGATAAATACGAATTATTAAACTTTATGAAATGTACGCAAAGTATTTAATAATAATAGGGGTTGTATTTTGCGCACCGATGCACACCAAACAATGACGTCATCCTATTAAATATTTTTACAGCGCTCATCAAAACACGATTTTTCAACTAAACTAACTGCTGTAGACTGTCGTACATCGCTNTTTTTTGGGCGCCTACGGCGCCAACCTTTTTTTTAAAGACCAACTAACTTGTCCTTTTTTGATAAATACGAATTATTAAACTTTATGAAATGTACGCAAAGTATTTAATAATAATAGGGGTTGTATTTTGCGCACCGATGCACACCAAACAATGACGTCATCCTATTAAATATTTTTACAGCGCTCATCAAAACACGATTTTTCAACTAAACTAACTGCTGTAGACTGTCGTACATCGCTTCTGTAGCGTTACGTTACAAACCCACACCACTGGGCTATTATATATATTAATATATATATATGTGTTTATCATAGCTCCGGATCCGGCTAATCCGAAACCCGGTTATGACTAGAGTTCTTGCGAGATTTTACTTAGTAAATCTGGCTCCGGCCAGATTTCAAATATTGAAAATTTGAATTTGGTACTGCCCTGTTATTAAATCCTACATTCATGGCGTATCAAGGGTTAAGTCCTACATTCATGGTGTGTCACGTGTTAAGTCCTACATTCATGGTGTGTCACGTGTTAAGTCCTACATTCATGGTGTGTCACGTGTTAAGTCATACATTCATGGTGTGTCACGTGTTAAGTCCTACATTCATGGTGGGTCACGTGTTAAGTCCTACATTCATGGTGTGTCACGTGTTAAGTCCTACATTTATGGTGGGTCACGTGTTAAGTCCTACATTTATGGTATGTCACGTGTTAAGTCCTACATTCATGGTGTGTCACGTGTTAAGTCCTACATTCATGGTGGATCACGTGTTAAGTCCTACATTTATGGTGGGTCACGTGTTAAGTCCTACATTCATGGTGTCACGTGTTAATTCCTAAATTCATGGTGTGTCACGTGTTAAGTCCTACACTCATGGTGTGTCACGTGTTAAGTCCTACAATCATGGCCTATTTCTGACCAAGTACAATATTCATCGTTTACCTATCTCCAATTAGCCCTAATTCTATATAAATGTCTTTCAAGTTGTAAAAAAAAAAAAAAATTAAACACGTGTTATAAATGGCCAAGTCAATTTTTCAGGTGTTCAAAATATTCCCACTCAGCTCTCTCAATTAAAAACTTGTATAATTTATGGTAATCCATGACAGATGACAGATGCTGGTCTGATGTGCAAGTGTGATAGATGAACAGAACTGGAGATACACAGAACAGGTTGTAAGGAACATACGGGACTATAAAGATAAAACCAGAGTTATGTGGTAGAGAAGTGAACAAATAATAAAACAACACAGTTATATGGCAGAGGCAGAGAAAACATTGCTACATGGCAAGGAAGGGCGATTCATGTACGTCAAGAGTTATGTGGTAGTAACTAGCGAAAAATATGAGTAAGATTTTTTTTTCAAATCAGAGGAAAAACAACATATAAATTGCAAATAGATCTAATAGCAAATAGATTCCATGTGAATGAGTTTATTGACTTTTAAAAAATTTTAAAAAATCATATTTGAGCGTTATTGAACTAATAAAATTTCTTGTTAAAGATGGTGACCAACGATGCGACGTGTAGGCAAGATTTTAGTTTTGAATATAAGGGAACGGAGGTTGGTGTCATAAGGGAACGGAGGTTGGAGTCATAAGGGAACGGTGGTTGGAGTCATAAGGGAACGGAGGTTGGAGTCATAAGGGAACGGAGGTTGGAGTCAATATCTAGTACATGAATGTGACCGTGGTTATACTCAGTGGCGTAGCGAGAGGCGGTGGGCCGCCCCCGGTGACACCATCAGGGGTTGACACTAAAGTCAAAAATTTGACTGTGTTCTATATTATGTCAGAAAAAAAAGAAGAAACATTTCTTTCAGCTAGAAAGGAAATAAGAAATACAATGAAATAATTTAAACGTGAAAACTATTAATTTAATTAATTCAGTTAACTTGCAATAATAAAACAAATTAGGAAAAAGAGTGGGGGAAAAAGTCGCAGCAGATTTTGAGCTAATTTTTTTTTTTTTTTTAGTCCCATAATCTCTTTTTTTTCCGAGGTCGTAGGGGATTCTAATGTTTCCATTAGAATATTCTGGGGCTTAATAGACACTGGCGGCGCCCATCCCTCTCCAGGTCAGCGGAGGACTTTCTTAGCGTTAGTAATTTCTCAACATTTTTATAGTGGCTTTTCGTGGGCTCGAACCCACGCCCCTCAGCTTGTGAGGCGAGCGCACTATTGACTTCGCTGTTTTATTTATATTAATTAAATGCGCGCAAGCATAGATATGCTTACTTATATTGTAAAGAACCTGGGTTGTCGCGGTTGTTTTCTCTAATTCTTTCTCTCTAATCTTCACACAGCTCACACTCTTGGTTACTTCTTTCTCTCTAATCTTCACACAGTACACACTCTTGGTTACTTATTGCTCAAACACATACCCCAAGACTGATGTACAACTAATTTCTGTTTAATTTCTTGCTTCGTTAATTATGGTTACTCTAACACTTGTCCCTATCTCAGTGTGTGTCCCTATCTCAGTCCAAATTCCTATCTCCGTCTGTCCGTATGCTTGTATGCTGTGTGTCCAGTTCTCATCAGTGCGTCCCTTTTAATACCCGTCAGTCTCCGCCCCCAAATTTCCATTATCCGAAAGTCAACTGTCAATCATCTTGTACCACCCCTAGATAAGATCGGGGTGGGTTCGGTTTGACGTAACCCACTCTGGTCACTTGATGTAATCACCATTCCCTCGTCAGCTGCTTCGACCCGTTCCCAATTGTCGGCGTCCCTTCATCTACTAGCTACGGACCTGGTTCACACACACGCCCGAGTCCCTTGGACTCCCGTGTCTAACACCAGAGCTAGACTTCTGGTCAGCCTGCTCAGTTCTCGTCTTCAAAGGATCGTTCGCGGCTTCCATGCTCTTTGATTCCCAATTCTAGAGAGGTAACATCAGAACGTCACATTTCGCACCTCTGGCCCTCTGCCGACTAGCCACCCTTAGGGCTTCCACGATATACAGGTTGTCCTCCGGTTATGACGGTCTCATCCCAACTTACGCTGTTTTGTGGTTACGAACGCGCCCCCATAAAGTAAAGATTAATAGTATGCGTTATTCCGTATTTTTAATGTGTTTTTTTTAACTTCTGTTTTTTATAAGGTAACGAATTGTTTTATCTATTTGAAATTAAAGGTCATAAGAATGTTTAATATTATTATTTCAACCTACAACTTTCGTTTGCGAATTCTTCTCATTGCGAAGTTTTGAATCAAGTCAGTAAATCTAAGTGAGCTTACAATAGTTCCTTTTCAATGCTCATTAAAGAGAGAATATCAGTCTTGGTTTTCCTATGCAAATTCGAACTCATTTTTATAATCTTTTCAACTTTATAAGTGATCGCTTACCTTGAGCTTGAGGCTGGACAATTACTTTTTTAAGAGTTCTGAAAATTGAACTAATTCTGAAGGTAAGCAGTCTTCGAAATCACTTGAATATACTTCCATGAGCTCAATTAGGTTTGTAAAAAAGTTAAATTTCTCATGGATGTATATATATGCGCTTAACCAATATTGTAGGGCTCAAGAAGGTTTATCAATGATTACGAGAAAGACCATTTTGGTGATGTCCCTTCATCAAACTGACACTTCTCTTTTTATTAGTATTGAAGATTGTTTATTCTCTTTTTTCCAAGTACTTGTCCTTTCTTTTGTCTTTATAGGAATCAGATTAAGAAAGCTGTATTTTAACAAAATCAATGAGAGACTTCAAATGCATGGCTGAATTCAAAGATATTCTCGGTTCTTGAAGAGATACATTAGTTTTCTGAAATCTTTCTAATATAGTTTCCCGAACAGTCACGTGGCTGATTTTCGTTATTGCTAATTCCTTCAGGGCTGCAATATTCTCATGGTAAGATTTATTAACAGACCTTACAGCATCATATCGGCTGACCTTCTCGTGTCAGTCACACAAGGCTGCGTTAAAACGTATCGATTTCATGTGTTTTTGAAGTACCTGTCAACGATGAGTAGGTGCAACAAGTCAGGTATAAAGATTTGGCAAAAGTCAAAACAAATCTGACTGCAGCAGGACAAACTGCTATACTTTTCATAACCAAATTAATGGAATGAGCTGTGAACGGCACATAATGATCAACACTTATTTCTCACGAAGAATAGCCTGGACTCCGTTATTATCGTTATGCAGCATTATCGTATGACTGTCCAGGGCATTTTCAGGGATTCATATTAACATTTGCCATTTTTATTATATACTATAATATTACTTAAAGCTTTGGGAGCCCCTGTCTTTTGCCCGCTAGCTCATCCCCTTTAATCCGCCATAGGGGGGGGGGGGGTTGACGCATCTATGACGATGTGCGACGAGCGGGAGGGTGACGTCAAATCAAAAAACCCACAACTTTAAATAAAAGTTAACCCTGAAATATTTCATGGTTTAGAGTTTATTTAATAATGTTTTCAATGGCTTCAAGCGTGTTACGATATGAGAGTGCATATTTACACAAAATACATATTGAGATGAAACAAAAAAGTTGCTTCATTCAAATTTTTATTTAGAAAATTAAAGTCTACGGCTTTGGGGGGGGGGGGGGTCTAAGTCATAGCGAACAAAGCGGTGGGAGTCTAAGTTTTTGTGACAAAGTATGACGCGGGGGTGGGTGGGTTGTGGTAAAAATCGGCAACCTCATGATGTCATTTATGGACGACTTCTTAAATCGTGTAGGGGTGACACCATGAGCTACCGCCCCGGGTGACACCAACCCTAGCGACGCCTCTGGTTATACTCAATCGTGGTTATACTGGTCGCCTACCTGTGTGTACGCCGACGCCGTGTCTGCGTATAGGACATCCCATAGTCCATAGCTTGCAGGGCGAGCATTGTGGGTGTTTTCACTTGTTAAAGGAATACGAGAAATTAGAATGAGAGTGAGAGGCGGGAGGGAGTGTGACACTTTGAGTAAGAATTTTTTTTTTTTTAAAGAGAAAACTCAAATTATAGAAGGATTTGGGCTAGGTGGGAAATGGTGTTTCCTAAATTGTTAGAAAATTAAGTCTTTGTTTGCTGTCTTATCCAAGGAAAACTAAATAAGCTGTATAATATTTATAGGCAAAAGTTACTTGGGCAATAAGTACGGGAATTCCCCATTTTTAATTATTCTCTCAATTCTCTTACTCTTAATTTATAGTTGCTGTCATGCCATAAAACCCCCTAAGAGTCTAGGCCAATGGTTCTCAACTTTCTTTAGTAGGACTAATTAACAGTTTTCCATGGGACTCATTCGTTTTGTGTCTGATTTGGAAATATAATATGTAATTCTCCATTTATTTATCACAAATTATTTTCATTACAAGGTTATTTTTAGAAAGCTATAACAGAAACGCCCCCATCCCCACCCCCACCCCTCGCACAAAATTACCATCTTACCTATGATCATAAATCAACTTCAAGTGTGTAAAAATGTTGGGGTTAAGAACGTGAACCGTTTCTTACATGAACATTCAAACATAGAGCGGATATCATTGAATAGTTTGTTACATGAACATTCAAACATAGAGCGTATAGCATTGAATACTTTGTTACATGAACATTCAAACATAGAGCGTATAGCATTGAATAGTTTGTTACATGAACATTCAAACATAGAGCGTATAGCATTGAATAGTTTTTTTTTACATGAACATTCAAACATAGAGCGTATATAATACATAATAGGACTGCATAAAGCTTTTTTATTAAAAAAAACAAAACAAATTACACAAATTATTTGTGTAAGGAAACAATAAATTAAAGGTTTATTATCAACTAATACAAATAATGGTAGACGTTTCGGCTCATGCCTTCATCAGTACAAAAACATTTACTTACATATATCTTAAAATTAAAACATATTAAAGTCTATGTGATAAAATGAAAAGAAAAGAAAAACAAAAATAAACACGGACATAGAATAGAAGAAAAAGGCGGAAGTTGAAGTATCTAAAGTAACAGTGAAAACCACAACGGGAAAACGATTTTGCAGTCAGGTAAAATTGTGGATTTGGTTAATTCCATATGGAGCCAACGCACCAAATCGTTTTATGAGTCTATTTTCCATGTGGACTCTATCATGGGTATTGGTTGCATATAGAATATAAGTAACTACAATATCCAAAATGCCATCGTGGTCAACACTGTTAAAATGTTTAGACACAGGACACTGAGCCTGTTTATTTATATTGTACAGGTGTTCTCTAAACCGATCTCCAAGACGACGACCTGTCTCACCCACATAAATTTTATTACATCTCTTGCAAATAATTGCATAAATCACGTTGCGACTGGTGCAAGTGAATCCATCTTTTATTACGAATTGTTCAAGAGGGAAAGAAATTTTGTTAATTTCAACCACATATGGACAAGAATAGTTTGTTACAACAGATTTATTTTATTTTATTTTTATTTTTTAAACGAATGGTGACATATTTGGTGAAAGAATTAGAGAAGTGTAAAAAAAAAAAGTGTGTGTGTGGAGGGCGTATCTTGTTAAAGGACGGGAAGACGTAGCACAAAGTAAGAGTGTGGTGGGGGGGCGTATCTTGTTAAAGGACGGGAAGACGTAGCACAAAGTAAGAGTGTGAGGGGTCGTGTCTTGTTAAGGATGGGAAGACGTAGCACAAAGTAAGGATGTGGGGGGGCGTATCTTGTTAAAGGACGGGAAGACGTAGCACAAAGTAAGAGTGTGGGGGCGTATCTTGTGAAGGATGGGAAGACGTAGCACAAAGTAAGAGTGTGTGGGGGGCGTATCTTGTTAAAGGACGGGAAGACGTAGCACAAAGTAAGAGTGTGGGGGCGTATCTTGTGAAGGATGGGAAGACGTATCACAAAGTAAGAGTGTGTGGGGGGCTGGCGTATCTTGTTAAAGGACGGGAAGACGTAGCACAAAGTAAGAGTGTGGGGGGCGTATCTTGTTAAAGGACGGGAAGACGTAGCACAAAGTAAGAGTGTGGGGGCGTGTCTTGTTAAGGATGGGAAGACGTAGCACAAAGTAAGAGTGTGGGGGGCGTGTCTTGTTAAAGGACGGGAAGACGTAGCACAAAGTAAGAGTGTGTGGGGGGGCGTGTCTTGTTAAGGATGGGAAGACGTAGCACAAAGTAAGAGTGTGTGGGGGGCGTGTCTTGTTAAAGGACGGGAAGACGTAGCACAAAGTAAGAGTGTGGGGGCGTGTCTTTTGAAGGACGAGAAGACGGAGCACAAATTAAGAGTGTGTTGGGGGGCGTGTCTTGTGAAGGACGAGAAGACGTAGCACAAAGTAAGAGTGTGGGGGCGTGTCTTGTGAAGGACGGGAAGACGTAGCACAAAGTAAGAGTGTGGGGGGCGTGTCTTGTTAAAGGACGGTAAGACGTGGAACAAAGTAAGAGTGTGGGGGGCGTGTCTTATTAAGGGACGGGAAGACGTAGCACAAAGTAAGAGTGTGGGGGGGCTTGTCTTGTTAAAGGACAGGAAGACGTAGCACAAAGTAAGAGTGTGGGGGGGCGTGTCATGTTAAAGGACGGTAAGACGTGGCACAAAGTAAGAGTGTGGGGGGGCGTGTCTTGTTAAAGGACGGGAGGACGTAGCACAAATTTAGAGTGTGTGGGGGGCGTGTCTTGTGAAGGACGGGAAGACGTAGCACAAAGTAAGAGTGTTTTGGGGGGCGTGTCTTGTGAAGGACGAGAAGACGTAGCACAAATTAAGAGTGTGTGGGGGGCGTGTCTTGTGAAGGACGAGAAGACGTAGCACAAAGTAAGAGTGTGTGGGGGGGCTGGTCTTGTGAAGGACGGGAAGACGTAGCACAAAGTAAGAGTGTGTGGGGGGCGTGTCTTGTTAAAGGACGGGAAGACGTAGCACAAAGTAAGAGTGTGTGGGGGGGCGTGTCTTGTGAAGGACGGGAAGACGTAGCACAAAGTAAGAGTGAATCATAGATCTGGTAGACAAGCCGGACGAATAAAGTGTTAAAATAACCAATACATCAATCTTGTATTTTCGTATCTCTTACCGACGCTCCTTCTATACAGAAGATTTTAGGGTTTTTTAAATATTAAATCATACATTGTGTTTTATTTAAAAAGGACAGCATCTTTTGGCATCTTTTATTAATGTTTATCTTAAAATTAACAAGTATCACCAAATCCGAAATGACATTCTCAATAGTTGGAAATGGAGTCAAAATTGAACCCCGACGATATCCGGTGTACGTGCGTGTATTAGGAAGTTTGTTTGTGGAATGTATGAGTTGAAGGGGAGGGTAATTATTATGTCAGAGTTGTCAACTGACAAGTTTTTTTGTCCTTTTCTTCCTTGTCTGTGAGTGATATCTCCTCATTGAGATTGGGAAACAGCACCATGAAAAGCTTTCTTGGAAAGGGGGGGGGGGGTGTTTCGTTGTAAATTTTGTTTTAACTGGTGGCTAAATTTATCTGGGTATTTACTTCAAACTGTAAAGAAGTTACTAAGGTGTATTAGTATGTTTCTGTATGTGGGCTGTTTGGAACCTGAGACACAATACTATAGTGTCAATGTTCATATCCCTGTATGTGAGACACAATACTATATTGTCAATGTTCATATCCCTGTATGTGAGACACAATACTATAGTGTCAATGTTCATATCCCTGTATGTGAGACACAATACTATAGTGTCAATGTTCATATCTCTGTATGTGCACTGATGTGGGTATGCGAGAAATTGTGTCTGAATGTGAAGGTGTCTTTTCGTGGGCTGATCGAAAACAGAGAAGCTTTGAGTGCCAAGTTTTATGTCTCTGTATGCCAGTTAATCATACCCGTGAGGATTGCTCCAAACATTAACCTCATACCCTCTTGTTATCTCCAGATTTGGGATATCAAATAACCAGGCTTAACAATACAACAGCTTTAAACTCTCTGTTTCTTTATAACCAAGTTATTTGCTAGAAAGTCAATGTTCACCATGCATGTCATCAAGTGTAGGACTTGGGCTGGGGTGAAACAAACAATTATTGAAGTTAACAAGAAGATTGGAATACAAAAACTGATAATTGAAAATATTAACTTTAAGGAACATAGAATCCAGGAGATTCTTGAAGTACTCATAGTATCCTTATACTCATAGTATCATTGTATCCTAGTATTCATAGTATCATAGTAATCATGGTATCCTAATACTCAAAGTGTCCTAGTACTCATTTCACCCTAGTACTCATTTCCCCCTAGTACTCATTTCACCCTAGTACTCATTTCATCCTAGTACTCAAAGTATCCTAGTACTCATTTCACCCTAGAACTCATTTCATCCTAGTACTCATAGTATCATAGTAATCAAAGTATCCTAGTACTCATTTCATCCTAGTACTCATTTCATCCTAGTACTCATTTCATCCTAGTACTCATTTCATCCTAGTACTCATTTCATGTACTCATTTCATCCTAGTACTCATTTCATCCTAGTACTCATTTCATCCTAGTACTCATTTCATCCTAGTACTCATTTCACCCTAGTACTCATTTCATCCTAGTACTCATATCACCCTAGTAATAATTTCAGCCTAGTACTCATTTCATCCCAGTACTCATTTCATCCTAGTGCTCATTTCATCCTATTACTCATTTCACCCTAGTACTCAAATCATTCTAGTACTAAATATGTGACATTTGAGATGGCATCAAAGGCCCTGAGTTACTAAAACTCTTATTGGCCCCGTTGGGGAATCTCTTGGCAAACTCCCACCTCTCCACCGAGAGGCGTAGCTGACAAGGGCACCCCCAACACGGTCCCCTCTAAGAGGGTGCCGTCTGGGCAGGGTTAAGTTCGCTCGAAGCTCACCGTCCTGCCTCTCAAGGGGGTTTCCTCCTTAAGGAGGATGTGGATTTGCCTATTTCGACCCGCCGTAACTGCGGTGCCACCTTATCTCATTAAACGGATCTATCTACATAGGGTTGTCGCAAGATAGGGGAAATCATCATTGTAACCTCTCCGGGGGTGCGGCCAACCGCAGAACCAACCACATAGTGTTGGGTAAGGGAACCCTTTATCGGGAAGGTTTCCTCAGAGCTGACGTCCGACCAAAAGTTCTTCACGGCACTTTTTCTAGTATTTTACTGGCCCTCCTGGCCCTAAACAGTGCCGTTCACTGATTCTACCTAGAAAGGGGGACGAAACCTACTCATTTTATCCTAGTACTCATTTCACCCTTGTACTCATTTCACCCGAGTACTCATTTCATCCTAGTACTCATTTCATGCTAGTACTCAAAGTATCCCAGTACTCATTTCACCCTAGTACTCATTTCATCTTAGTACCCCTTTCTTCCTGGTACTCATTTATTTCACCTTAGTACTCATTTCATCCTAGTACTCATTTCATCCTAGTACTCATTTCATCCTAGTACTCATTTCATCCTAGTACTCATTTCATCCTAGTACTAATTTCATCCTAGTACTCATTTCACCCTAGTAATCATTTCATACTAGTACTCATTTCATCCTAGTACTTATTTCATCCTAGTACTCATTTCATCCTAGTACTCATTTCAACCTAGTACTCATAGTATCATAGTAATCAAAGTATCATAGTATTCATTTCATCCTAGTACTCATTTCATCCTAGTACTCATTTCCTCCTAGTACCCATTTCATCCTAGTACTCATTTCCCCCTAGTACTCATTTCATCCTAGTACTCATTTCATCCTAGTACTCATTTCATCATAGCACTCTTTTCATCCTAGCACTCATTTCATCCTAGTACTCATTTCATCTTAGTACTCATTTCATCCTGTACTCATTTCATCCTAGTACTCAAATCATTCTAGTACTCATTATCCTATTACTCATAATATCCTAGTACTCATAGTATCCTAGTACTCATAGAATCATAGTACTCATCAGATAGGGCTGCGGAAATTATCGATTAATTTCTCGATAAATCGGTAAAATATTTTATCGATTAAAATTATTTTAATCGATAAAATAGCGATTAAAATGAAAGTCCCTACTTTCAATACCTGTACCGATTTATTAATAAATAATTAATGATTTATAATATTTTGCTTTTTTACGTACAAACTTCTACAAACTTTAAAAAAAAAAGATTTTTAAAGTGTAAACTGTAAAATAAACTATTTTATAAGGAAAGTGATATAAAAATGTAAAATTGTTTTTACTTAATTAACATTAGCAAAATTTAAATTCACTGACATTATGTTGAACTACTTATATTAAAATCAAAACATGTCAATTGCCAGTTTTTGTTTCTTCCCTTGAAATTTTTCAGTTTACTGACATCATACATGTTATTTTTAGCTTCCATCAAAATTATCGATTAATTATTCGGTAGTTTTTCTAAAGTTAACGATTAAATTTAAATTAATCGATAACAGCTCTAACTCATAATATCCTAGTACACACAGTATCATAGTACACATAATATCCTAGTACTAAATTCGCCCCAGTACTCATAGTATCCTATTACTCATAATATCCTCGTACTCATAGTATCCTAGTAATCATAATATCTTAGTAACAACATTTAAACGTTGAGTGTACCCCAGAAAATTAACCCGGAACAATGCTCAAAGAAAACAAATTGAGGCTTCGAAATGTGAGGTGATACTTCACACTTACACACAAATTCACTTTTGATTGCTGATTTTCTGATGATCAGTAAATGTTAAGCGGCAATAAATGAATGTCTTTCCCTAAAACATCTACATGGCATTTACGCAAACGATTAAAATTGTGTAACCGTTTAACCATATGTGTTATATTTCAAATGTGTGGATTAATTAAATTTAGGGTTCATAAAAGTCTATCGTTAATAGAAAGTTATAATTTGTATCGCATTTTAGGAAGCCCCATTCACTACAACATACTTAAACTTATTAGTAAAAGAGTTGTGGCTGACTCCACTGCGTACTGATATATATTTTTTTGTTTCACACACACTCTCTTGTCTGCGATACACAATGGCATAGCTAGAGGAGGGGAGGGGGCCAAATTTGAAAGTCCACTTTAAGGCAGCTCCAAAAGCAAATTCTGACATTGTTTTTACATTAAATATTACGCCACATGGTCAATATGCAGAGGTCCCCCAAACAGGCCAAGCTCCCAGGTCCCCCAAACAGGCAAAGCCCCCAGGTCCCCAAAAGAGGCCAAGCCCCCAGGTCCCCCAAACATTCCAAGTCGCCAGGTCCCAAAATCCATAGCTGCGCCACTAGCGATTCATAAATATTTTTTCTAGCATGAACTTTCATTAACCCAAATAAGCAGGTTATACGGGTGTATTATAAGAATAAAACAAGGTTTGTGGTTGTTTCTTAAACCAAGATTTTATAATAATGACTATTTAGTCAACAAACAAGTCTTCAAATACACAAGATTAGAAGTGTTGTTTGATCACAAAATCCACACACAAAAATAAGATGTTAACAAAATGTTCGGTAAAGTATCCTAGATGATTACAACGTTTTTAACTGTCACATTAAAAAACGTGAAGCTAAATGAATTATAACAATTTAAAAAATCAAATAATTAAAACTCTACAAAATAGCTGGTATCAAATTTAATAAGTTGTACGGGTTATTCATTTATTTAATTGACATGCGCAGAGAGCGACGCCATGTTGGCGACTATCAAAGTACTAACAGAACCATGGATTTGTTCTAAGTTTGTCTTGACTGTATTGGGTAACAAAACACTGTGCAAAGGGAAATGAAACATTGCCAAAAAAGCTATCAACTCAAAACCTCGGGCCCTATTTTAATTTCGCTAAACAAATCTCAAAAGCAGATCCTGATATCGTCTGCCATGACGACGACTTACTATGACATGTTTGCCGTTCGTTGTATCCGCTAACAGGAACACAACTTAATGAAGATCTGGACATGAGTTCAAGGGGTGGGGGTTGCCATCAAAATATTCTACAGGACTTTGATTACGACAACAATAGATCATGTGCTCGGCCTGTATACCACCCTTCCTCATTTGTTCACACTCTATGCGCTTCCTTCTATCCTTTTATAGAGACATATCGTTTACAAGGGAGAGGGGTCGACACGGTGCAATTTATTGGGAAATTGTTTCATTATCTGGCATTAGCTATAATGGAATATTAGTTCGCATTATTAACGAATATTAAAAATTATAGTGCTCGATATAGAATATAGTCTGGAATTAGCTATGGAATGTTTCTAGTTTTCGCTATAGAATATAGTCTAGAATTAGCGATGGAATGATTCTAGTGTTAGCTATAGAATATTATCTAGAATTAGCTATGGGATGTTTCTAGTGTTAGCTATAGAATATTATCTAGAATTAGCTATGGGATGTTTCTAGTGTTAGCAGTAGAGTAGTACCTAGTGTTACCTTAAGACAATGACTAACAAGGAACTAAATGTTTTATGGTGAGGTTATGTAAACTGTCAAAGTGTGTTTCTTGTCGTAGTTACGAAAGCGTCATCCGATAATAAACTCTTAAGTTCCAAACTAAGGAATTCTCCTACATGAAGGGATTTCCCCCCGAACGCAATGCGTCGATCGATAGATTAAAATAGACTCTATGAAATGAACTGGTAGAGCTTGGCCACCATATAGATCTATTACAGCAGGGGTGGGCAAACTACGGCCCGCGGGCCGCATGCGGCCCGCCAGGGAATATTATGCGGCCCGTAGGCACGCACATGTTGCGATCCTACGTCGATATTAATTTTGTTCGATAATAATTTTTACTATATTTTCGAAATTTTATTCCGGGTATTTGATTCGAATCTAGGGATATCAAATTGTTTTTTTTAATGGCTCAACCGGAAGTTGCTTTTGTTCACATTTGGAAAGGTTTTGTAAACATTGTAATTTAAAAGCGAATAGACGTTGATTTAACCATGAGTGCGGCCAAAAAAAGAAAAATTGAGGACGAATGTCGTATTTTTAATGACGAATGGACTGCAAAGTACTGCTTCACGAACGTTGGGAGCAAAGCAGTCTGTTTGCTGTGCCGTGAGTGTGTGAGCGTCTTTAAGGAATACAATTTAAAAAGACACCACCAAACAAAACATTTGGATTTTGGACACAATATTACAAACGAAGAGAGAAAAAGGAAATGCCAGGAGTTGGTTAATAATTTAAAGAAGCAGCAAACTGTTTTCACCAAACAGACTTTAATACAAGATGCTGCAACCGAAGCCAGTTTGGTGCTGTCTCATAAGATTGTGAAACGAAACAAGCCTTTTTCTGACGGCGAGTTTATCAAGGAATGCTTGTCAGTTGCAGCAAGCATTATGTGTCCAGAACAGAAAACAAAATTTGACAACATTTCATTATCAAGGAGATCTGTAGTCAGGCGGGTTGAAAAG
>MUZC01001712.1:462573-474657 GCA_002072015.1 Radix auricularia
TGCATGTTAAATCATTTCAAGCAAAACTCTCCCTGTTCTCCAGGCAAGCAGGTGAAAGCAGGTTTTGCCATTTCCCTTTGCTGAAACAGAAAACCATTTCTGGTAAAATGGCTGACAGGTACAAGGCTCAGTTGGATGCTTTGGTTGTGGAATTTGAAAGAAGGTTCCAAGACTTCAAGAACTTGGAACCACTCTTCAATATCCTCAGTTCTCCATTTAGTGCAGAAGCTGATTCAGCCCCAGAAGATATACAGTTGGAGCTGCTTGACCTACAAGCAGATTATGACCTGAAGGAGAAGTTCAAGTCAGTTCTTCTGCTGGAGTTTTATGGATCTTTGTCAGCAGCAGCATTTCCACACTTAAAAAACTTTGCTGCCAAACTTTTGTCACTATTTGGGTCCACATACATCTGTGAGCAAGCTTTTTCCTGTCTGAAAATAAACAAGTCTAAGAACAGGTCGATGGTGACTGACTGCAATTTGAATGCAGTCATGCGAATCACAACCAGTAAACTTGTTCCACAGTTCAAGAACATTATCCAAAATTGTGAACAGTTACATACTTCTCATTAATTATAATTGTACTCTGTGGTCAGATTGTATGTAAATTAAGTTCATTGTTCTTCATAATTATTATGATAGGTATCAATAAACTTTTTTTGAAATAATTATGAATAGTAAAATCTTATAACCAAATTAGAAACTGTTTTAAGTTCGTATTTTAAAATATAATGCGCATGTGTAATAAAGCGTGAATCTGAAATAAAATGACAAAAAATAAAAATACATGGTTATTATCTTTAATTCATATTTTCATACGTTGTAAATTGTAATTGAAGTAGACAAAATATATATGCGGCCCCCCGATAACAATAAAGTTTTCAAAGTGGCCCTCCGTAGAAAAAGTTTGCCCACCCCTGTATTACAGGACCTCAATAAAAACATGACGTTACTGGGTCGTGAAAGTATAAACTGTTCCTGATATAGGACTACTAATATGTGGGGGCAGTCGCTAAATAGGCAAAGCGCTTTGATTTCAAATGGTTATAGGGCAACAATTTGAAGATATAATTATATGCTTAAATTTTGTGTTGGTGTTGTAAATGTTGTGAAATATTAACGGTCGGTCAAATTTGAGGATGTGGAGTGTGGAGTGTGGAGTGTGTATTGTGGATTGTGGAGTGTGATGTGTGGATTGTGGAGTATGTAGTGTGGATTGTGGAGTGTGGATTGTGATGTGTGGATTGTGGATTGTGGAGTGTGGATTGTGGATTGTGGTGTGTGGATTTTGGAGTGTGGAGTGTGGATTGTGGAGTGTGGATTGTGATGTGTGGATTATGGATTGTGGAGTGTTGATTGTGGATTGTGATGAGTGGATTGTGGAGTGTGGATTGTGATGTGTGGAGTGTGGATTGTGATGTGTTGATTGTGGATTGTGATGAGTGGATTGTGGAGTGTGGATTGTGATGTGTGGATTGTGGATTGTGATGTGTGGAGTGTGGAGTGTGGATTGTGGAGTGTGGAGTGTGGATTGTGATGTGTGGAGTGTGGAGTGTGAATTGTGGAGTATGCATTGTGGAGTGGGGATTATGGAGTGTGGAGTGTGGATTGTGGAGTGAGTGTTGTGGAGTGAGGGATGTGTTGTAATTGACTCATATAAATAACTCAGAGAGATCCCCGCCCTCCCCCCTTACTTTTAATCTTACTATCCGTTACAGGGTATATAAAAAAAATATTTGTTTGGGGATGTTGGTCAGTTAGAGGCTTCTTTGGTGCGATGTTTGCGTTGTAATTTGTTTAGTGGGAATTAATTAATATATTATTTTATTGATTTATTTTTTGGATTGGTTTAAGATAAAGGTTCTGGGATTTGTTAAAAGAGTTTAGCATGCTGGGCTAGTGGAGTAGAAATAAGTGGTCAAATTTTTGAGTTGAATTCCATTTTTTTAAAAACATAAAAGTTGGATTAGTTTGGTGTGCATAAGGTTGCGTGATTTATTTGATGTTCTTTCCTGGTTGAATTAGAATGGTTGGATTGTTTGATTGCATTATAATGGTGGAATTTGCTGGGTAAAATATATTAGAAGAAAAAAAATATGTTCAAATTTGAAATGCTAGACGTGATCTTGTCGGATCTGTCAACTGGAACACAACAAATCTGAAAATTGTTGTTATCTTTATTGTTTTGTAGAACCATTGTACTCTTTGTTATTTTGTAAAATTTATAATCTTTATATAACATGTTAATTGTATTTTATGATTTTGTATCGCATTATTATTTTACAAGACATTCGTTTAACTTTTTTGAATATTAATTTAAAATTTAATTATTGTATTTTATTTCATTAGATTTAGTTAATGAACTGAATGGCATCAATTTACTCGCGTTTTAAATGTCTATACCCAGTCAAGTGGAAGCCGTGGACTCATTGGCCCAGCAAGAAGAAAGTGGTATGGTGTCGTGGGTAAGGACTTGCGCCAGTGGGGACTCCGAGTGGCGCCACTGATGATGATGCCGCACTGACCACTTCACCCCATGAAGCTGCTGTTTACTTTGTGTCGACAGTTTAGTGAAGAGAGTATATCTTGACCACTGGTGATTGGTGGAAGATTGGAGTTTTTTTATGTTGATTACAATCATCACGAATGTCTCAAGATAGCATAATACGTAATACTCATCATACTGACAAACATGGAAATGACCAGTGCCACTCTAAATTGACTCGGGAAATGACCAGTGCCACTCTAAATTGACTCGGGAAATGACCAGTGCCACTCTAAATTGACTCGGGAAATGACCAATGCCACTCTAAATTGACTCGGGAAATGACCAATGCCACTCTAAATTGACTCGGGAAATGACCAGTGCCACTCTAAATTGACTCGGGAAATAACCAATGCAACTCTAAATTGACTCGGGAAATGACCAATGCCACTCTAAATTGACTCGGGAAATTACCAGTGCCACTCTAAATTGACTCGGGAAATGACCAATGTCACCTGAAATTGACTGGCCCAGTTCTTAATCAGTAATTTTGCCAGACACTTCGCAAACTGACATGAAAAGTAGCATAATAGAATTCTACACCGGTTAACTTTAGACAGACTGGAAGACTGCCATACTTTTGACCAAAGCATAAACTAACGACCTGCTTCGGGTTTGGGCACTAATTATTTGTTTATAATGGACTTTTCCGAATCAGATTCGGGTAAACACCCTTTGAATTTCATTTCATTGATTTACCAATCCGCTTGACAGCTTGGGTGGTTTAATGAACAAAAAATTTGAACGATTCTTCGCCTTTCTCATTTTTTAAAAGTCCAAACTCAACAGTAACACGTAAGCGAATAAACGTCATAAAGTAGAAATGGAATTTTATTTATGGAATGGGAAAATGGAATCGTAAATGGGAAATTCACAGGCAATATTCAGAAAGAGAAATTAAGTTTTTAAAGGGCGTTATGTCAGCATTGACTCTGGATTCCACTTAAGAGTTGTTACAGTTTCCATATAACTTCAGCCGTTTGCTCTATTCCAGGAAGTAGTAAACACATAGCGCGCGCCAGATAGAAATAAATCTGGCCCCCCTATTGGCTGAAAGTTATGGCACGCTTGATAAATAAAAAAAATAGTTTTTCGGCCTTATCTATTTAAGTCTCTTTGCGGCAGTGATTTTAAAACAAGAATAATCCGCCACCCTGATTAGTATAACTTTTTAAAATTTAAAGCTCAGTGTTTCGAATTTGTGATTAACGCCAAATATCGGAAGCGATAGAAAAAGTCCGTAAAAGTAAGTTGATTGTATTTTTAGAGAGAAAAATTGCTTGACGTTATAGAATTTAAAATTTTCAATTATTTTTATCCCATTTTTAATTGGGTGTTGTTTTTTTGTTTTTTTTTTTGTTTTTTGTAAAGTAGGTATCTATAAATTTTTAAGGTAAATTTTGTAAAAATTTAGACTAGTTGAAATAATTGAGATGATCTTTGTCAGTAGACTATGTAGAACGGTGATGGCGCAAAAGTTTAGCGTTAACTTTGACAAGTAAATAATTACATGTATGTTTGTGGAGCGTACCTGTGTACACAGTCGAAATGTATGTTGTACAACTTTCTATTTCCGCATGAGGGGGCGGGAGTATTTATTTATTTTTATTTATTAATTTTTTATATATATATTTTGTATTTTTACTTTTCCACGCGAACCAACTAAATTTAGAGGAAACATCACGCGTAATTTTTGTTATTGAGTTACAATGTGTGATGTTAGAAGTTACCGTCACCAATGTTAGAATGGAGTGAGGTAGTTATTGACAAAATCATTTCATTTTTTAAAAATCTGTTGTTGTTTTTTTTTTTACAATTAATTTATTACTATCCATAATTAAGTTTGAAAATTTTTTTATTTTTTTTTTAAAAACGAAATTTTTTATGTTAGATTCTACATAGTAAACAATTGTTGAAATGTTAATGGTATATACTTCAACCCCCCCATCCCCTCACACACACACACACTCCCCACAATCACACAGCTATAAAAAAGACCTATTTACAGCGGCTCTCAAAAGGTGAGATCTATCTCATCAAGGCTAGCCGTTAAAATTTGTTCCGACGTAAGGGTTGTTTTTTTCTTGAGTTAGTAAAACATAAAACATAAAACATAATACACAAACATCGCTGGACCATGCGATGATTCTTAAATCTACCACACACCCCCACACACCTACACACACCCACACACGATCCCTCTTTCAGTGGATACAGTGGGGGTGGGGGAGGCTTAATAAGGGAAACAATAATTGGAAGACATAAATATTGATACAAAATTTGATGGCTCAGTGCCTCTAGCAGTTAGAGATGTTAGGTAGCATTAGAAACACTCAACCGTTTCTTTTGTTGATTGTTTTGTTGTTTTTTAACACACAAAAACTTTTTGATTAGTGGAAAAGTTCACTATAATCAAACTGTACTGCGAGGAATTAATTTATTTAAATTTATTTTTGTGTTGTTCTCATTTCTGTATCTCAACAGTGGCCGTCTTAAAACTCTTGGCTGCAACCCTCGTGATGCTCTCGGTCAGTCACGGCCAGTCCGACATGTGGAACTATGAAATGCGAGGTATGTTATGTCCTGCCTCTGACCAATTTAGTTGATCCTAACAACCTAATGTAATCCGACCATGACAATCAGCACATCATAGACTGAACGTCCACTATAAGAATGTTAAGCAAATACCCGCCTATCAAGTATTCTTGATGTTTATCACCTCTATAAATACCTGCCCATCATGTATTCTTGATGCTCATCACCGCTATAAATACCTGCCTATCAAGTATTCTTGATGTTTATCACCTCTATAAATACCTGCCCATCATGTATTCTTGATGCTCATCACTGCTATAAATACCTGCCCATCAAGTATTCTTGATGCTCATCGCCGCTATAAATACCTGCCCATCAAGTATTCTTGATGTTTATCACCTCTATAAATACCTGCCCATCAAGTATTGTTGATGTTTATCACCTCTATAAATACCTGCCCATCAAGTATTATTGATGTTTATCACCTCTATAAATACCTGCCCATCAAGTATTATTGATGTTTATCACCTCTATAAATACCTGCCCATCAAGTATTCTTGATGTTTATCACCTCTATAAATACCTGCCCATCAAGTATTCTTGATGCTCAGCGCCGCTATAAATACCTGCCCATCAAGTATTCTTGATGCTCATCGCCGCTATAAATACCTGCCCATCAAGTATTCTTGATGTTTATCACCTCTATAAATAACTGCCTTTCAAGTATTCTTGATGTTTATCACCTCTATAAATAACTGCCCATCAAGTATTCTTGATGCTCATCACCTCTATAAACACCAGCATCTTATAGACTTTTAAGATAATAAATAAATTTTTATAAAGCGATAAATCACTGGTTCTCATCCCACTTCCCCAGACTACAAGGACCACCCGTGTCTACGCCCCTGTGAGGACGGCGGCCCGGCCCGGGTCTGCAAGTACGAGTGGGTCGTTGAGAACTACTACGTGCTGTCAAAGGCGTGTCACGGCTGCCCGTACAACCTGTCGCACTGCTCCATGCCCCACTGTATCGCCGCCGATGGTTACGGACGGGGCATCAAGGTGGCCAACAGGATGATGCCCGGGCCAGGCATTCAGGTACAGTGGCTCAAGTTTGAGGATGGCTCAAGGTTTTCAAAACTTTTTGCCTATGTTTTTTAACAGCATTCTTAACAAAACGTGCCATTACATAGAGACATAGAATGAACAACCACTAGAGTCTCAAACTATATCCGTCTTTGTGTCTATTTAAGTCGTTTCCTAAGTGAAAGTCCTAACATTTGATGTTGCAGATTTTCTGTGTGATTGTCTATATGTGAAAGTAATTGTCAGATTATTCAGTAACTGATTATCTTTACCATCGCTTATTTAGCGAGTGATTTTATAAGCGATAGTCTGATTAAATAGATTATTTTCTGTGTTTAAAGTGTAATGTCAGATTGTATAAATGATTATCTCGTAATCTAAGCTAGGACTTAATTATAAATGGATTTCTCTGATAATCTACGTCGGTTATTGTCTTCAAGATGTTTGTTTATCAATAGGGAATGTCCGATTACCTAGGAAATTGATGACCATGAGATTGATAGACCATGAGATTGATAGACCATGAGATTGATAGATATTGAGATTGATAGACCATGAGATTGATAGACCATGAGATTGATAGACCATGAGATTGATAGACCATGAGATTGATAGACCATGAGATTGGTAGACCCTGAGATTGATAGACCATGAGATTGATAGACCATGAGATTGATAGACCATGAGATTGATAGACCATGAGATTGATAGACCATGAGATTGATAGACCATGAGACTGATTGTTTTCTCATTGCTCACTAAGGTGTGTGAAGGGGACACCATTGAGGTGACCGTTGACAACCGCCTGGAGTCGTCTGAAGGGACCAGCATCCACTGGCACGGCATCCTGCAGCACGGTACACAGTTCATGGACGGTGTGGCCATGGTGACCCAGTGTCCGATACCATTCAACGCCAAGTTCACCTACAGGTCAGTAACGCTGACCAATCGTCCAATCAAATTGTCCTGGGGTGGTTCTAACCATAGAGACTCGTAAGCTTTGCCGGAGTGGCACCGAAGTGATAGCGAGTCGAAGTAGGGAAAATTCCACCCCTCCTTGGGAGGTCAACTTAGTGGGAGGCGTTATCGACCCAGTGTCCTCGACGCCCAGGTGGCCGCTTCTAGAAACGACCGCTCCGGGGAGGTGGTGGGCTTCTCAGCCTTTACTTCCCTTAGGGGGCCAGAGGGCTGAGGGGGTTTTCCGGGAAGCCCCTTGAACAGAGCAGGCTCGGGACTGCTGATTTTTTTCCACATATAATATCATTACTTGTCCCGGGGCTGTAGTCATGTTCCCTCTAAGCTGTGAATAGAGAAGTATATAAAACATTTATCCGTCTGTTGGACTCGTCCATTTCAATGTGTTGTTTGGTCTCTCCCCAGGTTCCTAGCGTCCAGCCACGGCACCCACTTCTGGCACGGACACGCCGGGACTCAGCGAGCAGACGGCCTGTACGGTCCACTCATCATCAGACGCCCGCCGAGGCGCGAGCAACAGTTGAGGCTGTACGACTTCGACCTCCCCGAGCACGTCATCGACATCACGGACTGGACCATAGACATGACCACCAACAGGCTCGCCAAGTATGTCCACTTTGACTACGACAACAAGCCGGAGCTCATGTTGATCAATGGTAGGTTGTGTACAGGGTGTTATGTTGGTCAATGGTAGGTTGTGTACAGGGTGTTATGTTGGTCAATGGTAGGTTGTGTACTGTTATGTTGGTCAATGGTAGGTTGTGTACAGGGTGTTATGTTGGTCAATGGTAGGTTGTGTACAGGGAGCTAGGGTTGTGTACAGGGAGTTATGTTGGTCAATGGTAGGTTGTGTACAGGGGGTTAGGGTTGTGTACAGGGAGTTATGTTGGTCAATGATAGGTTGTGTACAGGGTGTTATGTTGGTCAATGGTAGGTTGTGTACAGGGAGTTATGTTGGTCAATGGTAGGCTGTGTACAGGGAGTTATGTTGGTCAATGGTAGGTTGTGTACAGGGAGTTATGTTGGTCAATGGTAGGTTGTGTACAGGGAGTTATGTTGGTCAATTGTAGGTTGTGTACAGGGAGTTATGTTGGTCAATGGTAGGTTGTGTACAGGGAGTTATGTTGGTCAATGGTATGTTGTGTACAGGGAGTTAGGGTTGTGTACAAGGAGTTATGTTGGTCAATGGTAGGTTGTGTACTGGGAGTTAGGGTTGTGTACAGGGAGTTATGTTGGTCAATGGTGGGTTGTGTACTGGGAGTTAGGGTTGTGTACAAGGAGTTATGTTGGTCAATGGTAGGTTGTGTACTGGGAGTTAGGGTTGTGTACAGTGAGTTATGTTGATCAACAGAGCAGATTAGACTCAGGGGCACCATTAAGACACGGGTACAGGGCCTTGTTTCTATAAATAGAGAACAGAGACTCGATCGCGTGACTTTCCTCCGACATCTGTTTTACTTTTAAACCATACAATAACAAATGGTTAACAAACACTCGAACGGTAAACAAAATTTTAGTATTGAAAACTATAGCACAATTTCAGGGAATTCTTATTTAAGAGACAAGCATCTAAAAATACGCCGCTTGATATAGATTTTTTTTTTTTTAATAGACTTACAAAGTTAGGGCTGCAGAAATAAACAATTAGTTTCTCGATTAATCTTTAAAAAATGTAAACGATTAAATTATTTTTTAATATTGAAAGTCAAAAAGTAACCCAAAATTTTTTTTTTAATAGCGGCCAATAAATAATAAATTTCCTGACGATTTCACGAACATTTTGGTTTTAAACTATTGACTAACAGGAATGTTCAAAGCATTCATAAAGTTTGTCTACCATGTTTCTAACATTTCGACTACTTATCAAACCTAATGAAAAGCGTATTTAAGCTTTTGGCAGTAATGGATTCTGACTCAGACACAGAAAGTGACGACAGCTCTTCTGATGAATTACTGCGATACAAAATTGAAATGAAAGTTCCTGAATCTATTAACCATCTACAATGGTGGAAACTTAATGAACACCGATAACCGATAATGTCATTCCTTGCCAAGACTGTTTGGTGCATACCGGATACCCCAGTTCCATGTGAATGATTGTTCAGCTCGGCTGGTTATATTGACAATTAGACCCGCTCATCACTTGAACCAAATAATGTCAACACACTTGTCTTTTTGCAAAGTTGGTTAAAAGATGACATATAAAGGAGACATTCCAGTATTATTTAGATTTTCAACAAGAACCTTTAATAAGTGTTATATATGACATCATAAATTTTAATTTTTTTGCTTTAATCGAAATTAACGGTTAATTAATCGTTAATTTTTCAAAAGTTACAAAGACATACGAGGTTAACTTAGCGGTTGTCATGCGGTTGTTATGACACACTGCATGTCTGCTCAAACCCCGTAGTCGTCAGGGGAATAGATCCGTCATGGTGTGAAGCTCTCACCCCAAAAATTAATCCCATATCTCCTGTAATCCCGTGATCAGGAAAGGGACTGTACCAGGCCTACAGAAATGAGACGGCCAACACGACCCACTACACGCCCAGGTCAGACTTCTCTGTGACACCAGGCAAGAAGTACAGGTTCCGGGTCATCTGCAGCGCCATCATGAACTGTCCAATACAGGTAACAACGGCAGTGTTAACTTTCTTCTGCTTCCTTAATAAGTTAACTTTCCCTTCAGATTGCTAACTCTATTTTCAACACTGTAAACTTATATATCTGTTGTTGTTGATATAAAGATCAAGATCTTGATTCTGAAAACTAAAACACCTTCATGTTTCTACCAGAAGGAGTGTAGGAATGTTTTGATAGCCTTGGTGGAGCGAAAGAGTTACGCCCCTGATGATGGATGGGGAAATAGTTTGTCAATAATTAGAGGTTTTCTTTGTGAAATTGGGGCTGGGATTTCTCGTCGGGACACGGGTGGCACTTGACAAAGTTATATAGCTAACAGAGATCAGTTCAGTCCTTCTTATACCCGACTAAAGACACAGATAGACATGTACACAGATAGACATGTACACAGATAGACATGTACACTGATAGACATGTACACAGATAGACACGTACACAGATAGACATTACACAGATAGACATGTACACAGATAGACATGTACACAGATAGATACGTACACAGATAGACATGTACACAGATAGACATGTACACAGATAGACACGTACACTGATAGACATGTACACTGATAGACATGTACACAGATAGACATGTATACAGATAGACATGTACACAGATAGATACGTACACAGATAGACATGTACACAGATAGACATGTACACTGATAAAAATGTACACAGATAGACATGTACACAGATAGACATGTACACTGATAGACATGTACACAGATAGACATGTACACTGATAGACATGTACACAGATAGACAGGTACACAGATAGATACGTACACAGATAGATACGTACACTGATAGACATCTACACAGATAGATATGTACACTGATAGACATGTACACAGATAGACATGTACACTGATAGACATGTACACAGATAGACATCTACACAGATAGACATGTACACAGATAGACATGCACACAGATAGACATTACACTGATAGACATGTACACAGATAGACATGTACACAGATAGACATGTACACAGATAGACATGTACACTGATAGACATGTACACAGATAGACATGTACACAGATAGACATGTACACAGATAGACATGTACACAGATAGACATGTACACATATAGACATGTACACAGATAGACATGTACACAGATAGACATGTACACAGATAGACATGTACACTGATAGACACATTAATCTCCGAGCAACCAAAATTGTTTGACTGCGCCCCTATTCACCCGTCTCACTATTTTATTCATCTATCGCCTAACATCAGTCTCACTATTTTATTCATCTATCGCCTAACATCAGTCTCGCTATGTTATTCATCTATCGCCTAATAACATCAGTCTCGCTATGTTATTCATCTATCGCCTAATAACATCAGTCTCACTATGTTATTCATCTATCGCCTAATAACATCAGTCTCACTATTTTATTCATCTATCGCCTAACATCAGTCTCACTATTTTATTCATCTATCGCCTAACATCAGTCTCACTATGTTATTCATCTATCGCCTAATAACATCAGTCTCCCTATGTTATTCATCTATCGCCTAATAACATCAGTCTCACTATGTTATTCATCTATCGCCTAATAACATCAGTCTCACTATTTTATTCATCTATCGCCTAATAACATCAGTCTCACTATGTTATTCATCTATCGCCTAATAACATCAGTTTTCACTATTTTATTTATCTATCGCCTAATAACATCAGTCTCACTATGTTATTCATCAATCGCCTAATAACATCAGTCTCACTATTTTATTCATCTATCGCCTAATAACATCAGTCTCACTATGTTATTCACCAATCTCCCATTAACATCAATCTATGACATTCAACAGTTTTCCATCGATTACCACACCATGACCATCATCTCATCAGACGGCAATGACCTTGAACCTTTCGTCACGGACTCGTTCACCATCTACGGGGGTGAGAGGATGGACTTTGTCCTCTTTGCCGACAAGACGTCCGCCCTGAGGTCAGTTTGCCTTCCTTAACCAATAAGGATTTCTTTAGTAAACAAAATTTGGGTGAGACTGCAATCAAGGTTATAGATTAGGAGATGGATAACATGTAAACAGGGTATGAGTGAGCCTGACAGGACGTAACATGTAAACAGGGTATGAGTGAGCCTGACAGGACGTAACATGTAAACAGGGTATGAGTGAGCCTGGCAGGACGTAACATGTAAACACGGTATGAGTGAGCCTGACAGGACGTAACATGTAAACAGGGTATGAGTGAGCCTGACAGGACGTAACATGTAAACAGGGTATGAGTGAGCCTGACAGGACGTAACATGTAAACA
>MUZC01001712.1:482131-496552 GCA_002072015.1 Radix auricularia
CTAAATGAGTAGATGGGTAACATGTAAACAAAATATGGATGGGTGGGTATGCAATCAGGCTCCTAAATGAGTAGATGGGTAACATGTGAACAATATATGGATGGGTGGGTATGCAATCAGGCTTCTAAATGAGTAGATGGGTAGCATGTGAACAAAATATGGATGGGTGGGTATGCAATCAGGCTCCTAAATGAGTAGATGGGTAGCCTGTGAACAAATGGCATTGCTGTCCTTGAATGTCATCATTACTCTTGAATGTCATCATTACTCTTGAATGTCATCATTACTCTTGAATATCATCATTACTCTTGAATGTCATCATTACTCTTGAATGTCATCATTACTCTTGAATGGCATTGTCTCCAGAAATTACTGGATACGAGTCCGTGGATACAACAATTGTGCCAACAGGAAAGCCTCGCAGACGGCCATTCTGAAGTACATCGGCGCCCCAGATGAGCTGCCCCCTGGGCCGACCCGCTGGGAAGACGGAATCCGTGCAGGAATTGTAAGTCTGTTAGTTAGGGCTGAGCCGGACACCTATACCCGGGGGCTGAGCCGGACACCTATACCCGGGGGCTGAGCCGGACACCTATACCCGGGGGTTGAGCCGGACACCTATACCCGGGGGCTGGGCCGGACACCTATACATTAGGGGGGCTGGGCCGGACACCTATACATGGGGGGGGCTGGGCCCCGGACACCTGTACCCGGGGGCTGAGCCGGACACCTATACCCGGGGGCTGAGCCGGACACCTATACCCGGGGGCTGAGCCGGACACCTATACCCGGGGGCTGAGCCGGACACCTATACCCGGGGGCTGAGCCGGACACCTATACCCGGGGGCTGAGCCGGACACCTATACATTGGGGGGGGGGGCTGAGCCGGACACTTATACCCGGTACGTACCAGGTAGTAATGCTACCTCTAAGATACGCGGCTGCGCCACCCGCACATCTATCTGTCGCATACCACGCAGCGGGTTAGAGTTACCACACAGCAAAATTTGATAAGGATTTGATTGACTATGTATATTTACAAAGATAAAATGAATGCTGCACAAAAGTAGGACACGAGTTTATAGGTGTTGTTTAATTTTGTCATTGCACACGAATCAATGAAACGTAGAGGGAATATTGCCAGGAAGTGCTATGTACTGAGTCCTGGAGGTAAAATAACGAGTTTTGTTCTAATAGTTTACGAATGGCCCGTCAAATGTTTGAGAGTGTAACACTACAGACAATGAAACACTACAGACGATAGAACACTACAGACGATAAAACACTACAGATGATGAAACACTACAGATGATAGAACACTACAGACGATAGAACACTTCACACGATAGAACACTACAGACGATGAAATCACAATATTTTTTTTTAAAGACAAAAAAAAAAATTAAAAAACAAAGCAAAACATGTTTGTGTATTAAATCGTATGAAGAAAACTGAAATGAAATGTTTGAATTTAGCAACTAAAGACAACTATGGCTAGGTACTGGCTGTTCCCCCCTCCCTCCCATCACTAATCACCCAATGTCTCGCCTTGCGCAAAAATGTTCTCTCCAAGTGTTTTACTTTTTATGTTACTTTTCAGTTTCCGTGGTAATGAAAATTGCAGATATTTGACCATGCTAGAAAGGAATGGTTTTCTTCATTAATAATGATGCTCGTAGCCTTTCTTTTTGTTGTTTTCATTTTTAAAAGGTCATTAGCTAATTGTGTGATGAAGGTGCGGAAATAAACGGGATTAATTTTTATTTAACATGTTTGTTTTCTCAGCACCTCAACCCAGCGTTTCCCACGCCGCCAAACGACACGGTCGAGTTCAAGGACATGAGGGCAGTTGACCCCGACGACGACACGCTGACCTCGCCGCCCGACAAAACCTTCTACCTGGCCATCGACTTCGTCCCCATCGACAACCTCCGCTCCCACAACCTGGCCTACTACCCGTTCAACGCCAGCAACAAGTTCTACTCCCCGCAGGTCAACTGGATCTCCTCCCAGATGCCGCCTTCCCCGCCCCTCTCCCAGTACGACGACGTTCCCCAGGTTCGTTGGTTTATTGTTTCCATGGATACTGCCACACTTATCTGTCTATGGGCCTTGTCATAATATGGCGGAAATCTATTAATAGAAATGTTATATCTAAATTTATCTTTTAAGGACAAAATTCATTTTTAAAAAAATAATTTAAAAAATGCGAGTCAATACGTGAATGTAGGTATATTAAGAATGATTTATCTTATCAGCAAATTTTTAATTCTTCGTTAATTTAAGACAGCTAATTGGACTTACAAAATAAAAAACAATTTCGTAATTTTACTAAGCTAACAATTTTAAGAACATATTGATTAGACTGTATTTATGCATCAAAACTTTGTTCCGCTAAAATGTAATCTAAAAATAGAACATTACGAAATGAGCACCTATGACATTTTCCGGTTTTAGAAATGAAGACCCGTATATTGTTGGCTTGTCTGTTGCCATGGCTGATTCCACTTTTTTTTTTTTTAAAGAAAATAATGATTTAGTTTAAAGCCAATGTTTGTTTAGGTTCTTGAAAAGTTAGCATTCAGATGCGATAAGTTTATAAGCAACCTGCAGTGAAGGCGAAATTCTATTTTATAGCATCTCAACTTGAATTAATGACATAGGTATTGTTATATTAAGGACACCACAACAGTGTATCTATAAAAGTTGGTGCTTGAAAGGAAAAGGTGGGGGGGGGGTGTTGTTCTCTATGAGCGGTCGGAGACAGATCGAGGAGTGTGGGATTTTGTGTTGTTATCTGAAACTACTATTTTCCATAGTATTTGAAAATGACCCGTTCCTATCTTACAGGATATGTATTGTAATGCTGAAACGGTGCAGAAGCAGTGCACCAAAGAGTGGTGCGCATGCGTGCACATGTATGAGGTGGCGCTCGGTGATCTCGTGGAGTTGGTCGTGGTGGACGAGGGCAAACCGTCACACGCTTACCACCCCCTGCACCTCCACGGGCACAGGTTCAGGGTGGTGGGGATGGGCAAGGTGAGTGGACAAGTTGACCACACGGGTACTAGGGGGATAGGGACATTATATGGACAAATTGACCATATTGATACTAGGTGTGATAGGGTCATTATATGGACAAATAGACCATATGGATACTAGGGGGATAGGGACATTACATGGACAAGTAAACCATATTGGTACTAGGGGGATAGGGTCATTATATGGACAAATTGACCATATGGATACTAGGTGTGATAGGGTCATAATGTAGACTTGACTTTTTTAACCACATCCAGGTAATGGCCCTGTGAATAAAAACAGTGTAGAATGTATTGATGTTCATAATTTCTTGTATGGCTCAATGCGTCCACATGCTAACCTCGCCCATATTTATTGGAAAGATACTACGTATTTAGACTACGTATTTAGACTACGTATTTAGACTACGTATTTAGACTACGTTTTTAGACTACGAATTTAGACTACGTATTTAGACTACGTATTTAGACTACGTATCTAGAGACTGTCTTATTATGCCACTACAGAATCATAAAAGGGGAAAAAGTAGTTTCTTCTTATATCCAATAGTAACAACAAAAATCGGTAACTTTATTATTTTTTTGGTTAAAACCATTTTCTCACCAGGGAGAGTGAATGGTTTAAATTCTTTACGTCTCGTTTTTATCATGTGCTGAAAGATTGCGTATACAATAGAATTATCGGAATTGAAGAAGGAAGACCGGAGGGCGTTGTGTGTTCATTAGATAAGGTTATCTCTAATGTGTTAACTTGCGATTCTTAAAATATTCATTATTTACACGGACGCAAATAGAAACCATCGCCCCTTAAAATAGGTCTTTAAGACACTAAGGGATCTTCGCGCTTAATTTTTTTTTTCACTCTTATGCCCCAAATACCTTTGTTTGTTGGCCTAGCCACGCCCTAGCCTCTCCAAAAATTTGTTATCAAACGGGAAGGTAAGTGGGGAACTGGGTGAAGCACAAAATGGAGCCATAGAATGGCTTAGAGATTGGAGGTGGGTGGGGGTAAGGCTCTTAGTTTTAGGTGTTTGTGCACCAAACATAGAAAATTAATTGTTTTAAATTAGAACTCAAACTATAATGTCTAAGGCCGGCGATGCCATAGCAACCAGTGGCGTAGCTAGGGGAGGGGTTCAAATTTAAAAATTCCCCCGCCCCCACTTAAAAGGGGGGGGGGCACCCAAATGAGTGTCTGAAAATATTATTTTTACATTAAATATTATATATTACGCCATAGGTCAAAATGATGGGGCCCCTAAAGAGGTCAAGCTCCCGGGCCCCCACATCCCTAGCTACGCCCTTGATATCAACATACGTTAAAGGGTCTCTCTCTTAATCTCCAACCAAATTAAAAAGTATCACCATGGTAACGTCTGAAGTTTGTTTAGTCGGTCAACGTTTTATTGAGTTCATTTTATGTTTCAATTATTTACTTTGACCATTCAGCTTGGAGAGTCCACATTTGTCCGGACGGTCAAGGAAATGGACAAACGAGGGGAGTTAAACCGAACGACCTCAAAGGCAGTTTTGAAAGACACGGTTATCATCCCTGATGGCGGCTATACGATCATTCGGTTCAGGGCAGACAATCCAGGTACGCAAAAAACAGGCTTAAATAATCCCCCTTGTTGGTAAAAAAAAAAAAATTAAATAATTACAAATATGTTTAAGAACCTTCGATTTAGTTGCTGTAGGTTGCTGTAGTTGCAAGACTAGACATTAGCCATGTATAAGCCTAAAACGCAATAATCTTCTGTATAGAGGTAGCGTCTGTTTTAAGATAAGACAGACGATATAAGGTGGGCAGTGGGCACTGCTGAGTAGCGTTAAAACAGTTTTATAACAAAACGACCAGGAGACGAAACGAAAACATAACGAAACGACGAAGTTTTTTCACCTTGTCATTTTTTTTTTTGTCAACAGCTCTTCTGGGTTGGGTTAAAAACATGTTATTTTATATAGTTTCACTGCCATTGTACTTTCAGGTATCTGGTTGTTCCACTGTCACGTGGAGTTTCACTCGGAAACGGGAATGTCCGTCCTCTTCCAGGTAGGCACAAAAGCCCAGCTTCCAAGAAGACCCAAAAATTTCCCCAAGTGTGGAAACTGGAAATTCGAGGGTTACGAAGACGACCCCGTCGTTAACCCCCCGGCCCAAAACAGTAACTCCTCCGGGTCAACAGCAGAAGTGCCAAAGTTTGAAGTGACGTGTATGTACAAAAACGGTGCAGTGGAAATGGATGGCTTCAAGTTATGGCTAGTGACGGCCATTTGTAGCTTATGGAAATATTTAAAGTTGTGATCTTTCTGTGTACCAAACTAGGTATTTTGTTGTTGTTTTTTTTTAATATTTCTTTGTGGGTTTTTTTTTTAAATTTATATTTGTATCGCATGGATTTCCAAACTATTATCCATGGACCGTTTGGCGTCAGTACCAAAAAAAAGTAAGAATGTTCAAAGGATTTGTGCGTGTGTTAGCTTGTGAGTGTTATTTGTATGTGTGTACATTTTCTAATATGTATTTTATTTCGAAGTCTCCGTAACACACATAAAGTGGCAACAGAATATCTGGACTAACAACGTTAAGAACATTTGTTATAGTTTATCAAAGCATTGAATTCGTGTGACGTTGGTTGGCTAGTGTATATATTTTAAGGAATTCTTATCGTGTTTATGTATTTCAACTCAATTTTGAATCTCCAAACTCAATATTGTTATTTACATTGGAAAGAGTTATCCTTTCAAATGTGAGATCATTTGGAAAAAACTGTTCAGAACCAACTACAATTATAGTACCATACTTCAAAACATGGGCGTCTTCACAGGTGGGCGAGACAAAGGAAGGAATTCCTCCCAATTTGTGTTAAATTAAGAGGGAAACTCTAATCGCTTCTCGTCCCAGGAGGCATAATTTATTATCTTCATGGAAAGTACAAACGTTATAGATATTTTTTTATAAAAATAATTTACAAAACAGGAAGAAATCGCAAGTTGGGAAAAAGTTTTCATAACACAGTCAGCATCAGGGGTTGTATTTAAGCTTTACATCAGAATTAATATTTACGAATGTGTCAGAGTTGTGTTTATATCTCTGTGATATATTGAAGTTATTATACTCATTACAATAATTGATAACAATACCTACTAAGTTTTTAGTATTTTTTAAATCCATATTATAAAGTGATAATGAGCAATGATCTGGAAATTTTCAAGTTTCGCATTCAATTTTGGCATTGTTTTTTTTTGGCCCGATGCCCCTGCTTCAAAGTAGGATAGTATCGTGTGCAAAATGTGTTAATGGTGCGTACAGATGTGGTGTTATTGTTGCGTATAGATGTGGTGTTTATGGTACGTACATATGTTGTGTTTATGGTGCGTATAAATGTGGTGTTTATGGTGCGTATAGATGTGGTTTTTATGGTGCTTACAGATGTGGTGTTTATGGTGCGTAGAGATGTGGTGTTTATGGTGCGTAGTATGCGATTGAGTTTATTGATATACGAAGTAAATGAGTTTTTAAAATGTTGATAAAAATATTGATATAAAATGGTAAAAATGTTTGAAATGTTTATGAAGTAATCAAATTTATTTGTGATCAAGCTTTTTGTTTTTCAAGTACTAAGCAATGGACTGTACCTAATATGTTTCTTATTAATGTACATAAGTAAGTTGTATTTCATGGCATGTAATTAATATTGCTCAGTTACGATTAACGCACCCTGAATGTTAATCACATTTCTGTGACCATTACTTGTAGAAATGTGATACATACTTTGATCTATGAGTCAGGTAATTAAATTTAAATTACAGTTTTTCGGGTTGATGGTCCGGCTTGTATAATTCCGCTCCGCACCGTCCGTTGAGTACTACCAGACAACATTGTCTAAGCCAAGGAATCTTCAGTCGATCTGGCCTCTTCTTTGGCGGGCATCAACAGGTGATTCAGTGTAATACAGGCATGGTGAACTCTTGTTAGAGATCTCCAGTGGTGTGAGTTCTTGTTTGTAGTCTTGCATGTTAAAGTTGATAGAAAAATTTGAACAAACTTTTCCCAACGTGGATCAGTTGTAAAATTTATTGACGTAGATTACGTAAATCCCTCTAAGCGTGTTCTTCTTTTCAATTGGTTGTTCGAATGTGATTTGTATTCTATGAATACGTAGAGTTAATTATTAAACGTCATTCACAACCAAAATGCAATATTTGTCAACAGCATTAAAAGAAATTGTAATAATTGTAATAATGAATATATATATATATATATATATATTAAATTACGGTATATTATTGTGTTGTTTTTTTTAAATAAAATTAATAAATTTGCTAAATTTTTGCACGACTTTAATTTAACATAAAATACCGTGTTGGAGTTCTCTGTGTTATTCTTTAGAACATGACATTTACATGTATGTCGAGATATGACTTCTTTTCCTCACAATCACCTCTAAAAATCTATAGACATTTTAGCACTTCCTATATTCTATCTTCTTCAGCACTCACATGTATGGGATACGGTATACGGTAGATTTTATTGTCAAACATATAGACATTATATTTAAGTTTTAAAAGCAAACATTTTCATGGCATTTCACAACCAAAACTATACGATTTAAAGAAAAAATGTATGTATAAAATGACAATTATTATTGCAATTAATGACATCCCAATATAACATCAACAACGATAAAACTAAAGCACGTCAGTTATACGTGTGGAATCTACACAAAGGGGCGTAACTGCGTGTAACTATTTTCTGTTAAATATTTTCCCCTGAAAGTGAAGTTAATGTGAAGGACGTTTATTCATTTTTAAACCTACGTTATGCCCGTCACAATTTATTAAATGTAAGGGGTTGTACTTTCGTATTGATTGGTACGTTTTTAAGAAATTCCCAACAATATCAATTTTTTGTAGAAGTAGCGCTGATTTACATGTCTTTGATGATTGACATAATCACCTAGACATCACATAGCCATTAGATAGACATCACATAGACATCACATAGCCATTATCACATAGACATCATCACATGGACATCATCACATATACATCACATAGACATTATCACATAGACATCACATAGACATAGACATAACATAGACATCATCACAGAGAATCGTCACATAGACATCATCACATAGACATCACATAGACATCACATTGACATCATCACATGGACATCATCACATAGACATCACATAGACATTATCACATAGACATCACATAGACATAGACATCACACAGACATCATCACATAGACATCATCACATAGACATCATCACATAGACATCACATTGACATCATCACATAGACATCACACAGACATCATCACATAGACATCATCACATAGACATCATCACATAGACATCATCACATTGACATCATCACATAGACATCATCACATAGACATCACACAGACATCATCACATAGACATCACACAGACATCATCACATAGACATCATCACATAGACATCATCACATAGACATCATCACATTGACATCATCACATAGACATCATCACATTGACATCATCACATAGACATCATCACATTGACATCATCACATAGACATCATCACATACACATCATCACATAGACATCACACAGACATCATCACATAGACATCATCACATAGACATCATCACATAGACATCATCACATAGACATCATCACATAGACATCATCACATTCACATCATCACATTGACATCATCACATAGACATCATCACATTGACATCATCACATTGACATCATCACATAGACATCATCACATAGACATCATCACATAGACATAGTCTAATAGACATCATCACATTGACATCATCACATAGACATCATCACATAGACATCACATAGACATCATCACATAGACATCATCACATAGACATCATCACATAGACATCATCACATAGACATCACACAGACATCATCACATAGACATCATCACATAGACATCATCACACAGACATCATCACATAGACATCATCACATAGACATCATCACATAGACATCATCACATAGACATCATCACATAGACATTACATAGACATCACATTGACATCATCACATAGACATCATCACATAGACATCATCACATAGACATCATCACATAGACATTACATAGACATCACATTGACATCATCACATTGACATCATCACATAGACATCATCACATAGACATCATCACATAGACATCATCACATAGACATCATCACATTGACATCATCACATAGACATCATCACATAGACATCACATTGACATCATCACATATACATCATCACATAGACATCATCACATAGACATCACATTGACATCATCACATTGACATCATCACATAGACATCATCACATAGACATCATCACATAGACATCATCACATTGACATTACATAGACATCACATAGACATTCTCTTTATATAGTTATAGCGTGTATTTATTTAGCTGTAATTGTATCGTATAATTACTGTCCAGTTTCATTTATTTATAACTCTATAAATTTATTTCCTTGTCTTAAAATTTGGATTTACAATCTTAAGGAAACTAAGTTACCGAATTTTAAAAAATAGATTGATAATTGGTCAATCATTGGTCATCGTGTTTTGTTGCGGGTTGGGCTGCACAAATTTGACAGGTTAGAACTAGGGCCTTTATAGATGGGACATAGCTCTGAATAGTTAGCGCTGCCGTTTACATATGATGTTTAATACGTAATTACCTCCCTTATACTTTACTTTAACCAAGGCAGGAAATTAAAAGCAGATATTAATAAGAGAGATTCTATATTTTTATATGTCTTTCCTTGTGAAATCCTACAAGCAAGGGGGGGGGGGGATGAGAGTAGCTGGCTGCACCCGGCGACACCATCACAAAATATAACCACACCAAAAACAAAAAAATGAAAACAATTTGTAATGTTTCCATTTTCGGGGACGGTCTATAAACTGAGAACCATTAGCAGACGGCAGACGGTATAATTTTTTTTTTTTTTTTAAATCTAATTATAATCCTCCATTTGCAACCATTAATATCAACCCTATAAAATGTGTGAATTTTGTCTAGACAATCACGCGTGAAATGAAACAAATAATTTAAAATAAGTCAGAATGACTTAAATAAAAATAAGTCGACATTTATTTCAATACGTCATCATTATCACAAATCATGGGGTACGAAGGAGATTAGTTCACTCAGAAATACTCACCCGCCTAAAAAAGAAAAGTAGGAATCAAACATTGATTACAGAATTATAGAGATGTCCCCCGAACTCAAACAATACATTTGCACTCCTACTTGTAAATGTAAAACTTAAATTATAACATTTTATATTTTCTTTCAAAACTTCCAAAATATAGAGAGAATTGAGTTGCTATGGGATACTGGAAAGATTTAGTATACCAAATCTTATACATGAAAAATCAAGTACAAATAGAGAAGCGAATAAAGAGATGAAATGTGAATGCTGAGAATCAAACAAACTCAAACTCTTGTTCAAAATTAGATGAAGGACACGTATGTAAATACAAAGCTTCTTCGGCGAAATGAATTCTTACTAGCTTTACTCGAAAATTGTGACTTTTCATATATTCGATAAGTTTTGTGAGTACGGATAACTCTGATATCCCATGAACTCAATGTGTCATTTCCGGCGATGTTCTATAAAATGCAAAGAGCCGTCAAACTTCTGGTAGGTCTATTAGGCACAATTACAAAGCCAAAAGTTCAAAGAGTTCTTCAAAAGAAAGCGAGCTAAAAATCTGTCAAAAACTATCTTTGATTCATCAAACATACTCGTAGATAGTGAGCGCCGTAAAGATAGCACTTATTATTGCCAAGGCTATAAAAACGTGTATCAACAGGTTAAGATTACTCATTACAAAATTGTTCAAATCGAATTTAAGACAAATGTTTTAGGGGTGTTGGTGTAGGCCATGTAGGGGCTCATTTCACTACCCCGTCAGTTCAGGGGAAATAGTACACTGACCATTGGTGCAATTGGGAAAAATCACTGCCCTACAACCATACAAAAAAGTTTGAGAAGCACTGGCATAGCAACTCTATGTTCCATCTTTGAAACTTCCCTACAGTACTCCTACCGTGAACCCTTGTTAACAAGAGAATTTATGAAGTTTTGCTCGCTTGTTTTGTTTTGTTTATGTATGTTTTTCTCTTTCAGTAAACCATAACTTTTTGCTAAAAATAGCCATCAGTCAAGGCCGTAAGCAGACAGAACAACCAAAATGTGGAGCCTGGGTGCTGGCTGAGAGCGAAACTGGCCTTCGTCCTTGACATGGTTTATGGTGGTCCGCAGATAGTTGAGATAGTGCCCCGAATGTGGAACATCGGGTGGGTGGACGGGTGATGGTTGGCTGGTGGGTATTCTCAAAGGCCGTGTCACGTTGACGCCGCCTGTTCCAATCCCAAACATCGCTGCACTTTTAAGTGACCTGCCTTAAACCTCAAGGCTGTCGACTCTTAGATTTGCGCAGAATTTTGTTCAAAAGATAATAGGAAGGCAATTTTTTAAAATTTAAAACAAAATTTATTTCATATGTTTTGAAATCTGCAGATTTTTTTCAAGTTATGCGATGAAAAACGAAATCGTGGACGCTAAAAAATGTGTTTAACTAGTTTAATTTTTTAATGAACTAAAGATAACGATTGAAACTTACTCGTTACTCAAAGGGGCCGTCCATAAATGACGTCACGCATCTAAAAAAAAAGGGGGAGGGGGGTCACACATTTGTGACGATGGAAATGGAAAAGGGGGGGGGGGATGTTTCAGAAATGTGACGTCTCATCAAAAACGCGCAACTTTAAATAAATACTCCACTTACATATTTGCTTACATGATGTTTTACATGGCTTAAAGCGTTCTACAATATTCGAGGGCAGCTTTACACTAAATACATTCATAAATGACAAAAAGATATGTCAAACATAGTTATTTTGATATAGAAAATGACAATTTTTTAGGGGAAGAGGGAAAAACGCTTTGTGACGTCATATTGGAGGGGGCTCTAAGTCTTTATAACGACATGTGACGATGGACGTCACTTTATGTACGGCCCCATACTTAAGCACCATAATTTTTATTTTTTTTATCATTGATATGAAAAAGTTGAAAACGTCTGCAATAAGACTAAGACATTAAAAATTTAACTTCATAAACACAATCAAATAAAAAAATACATTTTATAAATGATATTTCATTTACTTTCTTTTCGTTTTTTAAAAGTATCATGGGTTAAGATCACTCTTTAAAAATTTGAACACTTCACTCTCATTACGTCTTTCATTCTAATACTGTATTTGCTCTACTATAGCACGACCTCGAGTATAGCATGTCAATCCTACATGTGGAAGAAAATCAGCAGTCCCGAGCCTGCGCTCGTCATGGGGCTTCCCGGAAAACCCCCTCAGCCCTCTGGCCCCCTAAGGGACGTAAAGACTGAGAAGCCCCCCCGGAGCGGTCGCTGCTACAAGCGGCCACCTGGGCGTCCAGGGCACTAGGCCGAAAACGCCTCCCACTAAAGTGTGCCTCCCAAGGGAGGTGTGGAATTTCCCTACTGTGACTCGCTATCAACATAGTATCACTTTGGCGCCACCACGGCAAAGCTTACGAGTCTATATAGTTTAGATCGCCGCAAAGCGTGGGGATCATCACTGACCTAACTAGGGTTTAAACCCCACCGGAAGGTTTCCTCAGAGCTGGCGACCAAAAGCGTTTCCTAGCGGTACCTTTTGCTATTCCGTACTGGCGCTCCTGGCCCTAAACCGGCACCGCTCAACAGCGTTGCTAGTTAATTGAGGGGGACGAAACGGTCGCTTCGGAGTAACCCGACCCTCAACGGGTACTTTGGTTTTCATCATCGGCATTGCATCTAAATGCTTTGCCTAAGATCCGTACAGCGACTGTAATCATATATGACTAGCACCTAGCGCCTAACAACGGTCTTCGGCTGTCCAAGCCAGGGGTTTGTCAGTTTCAGGTTGTGGTCTGCTCCACAACCTTACTCGTCTGGCGAACCACGTAGAGGTCACCCCTTCTCGCCAGATAGCATGTCAATCAATTGTTCGAAATCATTTCAAGAAGAAGAAAAATAAGTTATCAAAAGAAAATTAAAATTTAACCTGTAAGTAATTGTTTATTTACAAGAGAATATATAAATAACATAAAATATAACTGTTAAAACAAAACTTGCTGATTAATGATATTGTAACAGACCAGATGGACTATGTTCAGGCTCTATTTTTGGAAGGTAAAAAACATAGCCCTAAATTTGGGCCAATATGGTAGATTTTTTTCAACTGCTTATGGTAAATCAAGATATCAACATCAAGTTCTGAAACTGAAAATTTCATCATATAATTTTCCTTTTTATTTTTAGAAATAATACAGTCACCAGGAGATTATTGAAAATGACAAATAGTATTCCTGTCAACGATAGTAAGAACTGTATACATTTTAATAAATATTTTATTATTTTAAAAATTATCTTTCCGCTTTAGCCAACTACCTTTAAATTAGAGGGCATGCATTTATTTGTTCTACAAAATGTTATTGGTTGGCAAACATACAAATAAGCTTTAATGACTATTTAACTATTTATTAGATTTTAAAAATGTATGATATATTTATTAAATAGCACCATTTCAAGTCCAAGGATATTGACCACAATTTCTCTTTAATTTCACATTCAGCCCTCTGAAATGTCCCACCAAGCCAATCAAAATGTCCCACCAAGCCAATCAAAATGTCCCACCAAGCCAATCAAAATGTCCCACCAAGCCCATTGAAATTTCCCACCAAGCCCAATGAAATTTCCTACCCATCCCATTGAAATGTCCCACCAAGCCAATTGAAATGTCCCACCAAACCCGTTGAAATGTCCCATCAAATAAATCAAATTTCCCCACCAAACACATTGAAATGTCCCACCAAGCCCATTGAAATACCAAAGGAAACCCTCTGAAGTGCCACCTCAAGCCCATTGAAATGTCCCACCAATCCTATTATAATATCCCACCAAGTCCATTGAAATAGCATCTCAGGCTTGCTGATATGTCACCTCAAGCCCTCTGAACTGTTACCTCAAGCCCATTGAAATGTCCCGCCACATTGAAATAGCATCTCAGGCCTGCTGATATGTCACCTCAAGCCCTCTGAACTGTTACCTCAAGCCCATTTAAATTTCACCAAACACCCTTGTAATTGTCCACTCCTGCCTCTTAATCTTCAAATTTCACATCATGTTAGTTGAAATGCTACCTATCACCAGAGGCGTCACAAAGGGGGTTGGGGTTGTGAGGAGTGCGGACCGCATCGGGTGAAACCAAACGTAATGACGTCTCTGATATATATATATATATATATATA
>MUZC01001712.1:505381-519994 GCA_002072015.1 Radix auricularia
TTTTATTGCAAGTAGGACACCTCCATGATTGTCTGTTCTATCTTTTCTAAATATGTTGTAATTGCTGCTTAAAATTTCAGAGTTGTATATATTGGGGTTCAACCAAGTTTCAGAACCAGCAATAGATATATATACATATAAATACACATTTATATATATATATAATGTGTATTTATTTCTTATTCCTGGGGGTGGGCACACTCTTTCTTTGCCCGGGGGCCCAACACTATTTTTTTGACTGGGGGGCCCAAAATGGTGTAAAGACGGTTCTGCGTTAGTGTCAACCAACAGCAATGGTCTAGACTCCAATTACCACCACGCATGACCTTTTACACCAACAACGTTCCCTGTAGCTGGCTGCGTCGGTCGGCAGTTAAGAATTACCGCGCTGAAAATGTAAAATATTGTCCAAAAGATGGATGCTGTGCACGAGGGTTTTTGTTTTTTTTAATGACCAGCGAACATGAAAGGGAAGATTGTCGACCACCACACATGACCTTGACGAATGAACTGGTCAGTGGAATGACGCCAGACATCTGACACGGAGTCAAAATATTCCAACCATCTGCTAATAATGTGCCAGTGAGGATTGGGCGACAAATACATTACTTCATTGTTGACTAATTAAATAAATTGTTGCTGAGTCCTGAAATGTTTCATTAACTGTCAGTTGTTCATCCATAGGCCCAACACCACCTTCTCCGTCCCCCTTTCAACAAACAGACGATTTTTTAACAAACTGCACAGGGCGGCGAGGAGTGGGGACACGGTGGGTGGGGGTGGTGGCCTCAGTCTGACAAACGAGTTCAATGACAAGGAGTTGTGTTGGGAATAGACTTGTCAACTGACCTGAATGTTGGACTGTCATCACATCAAGGTCACGTCAAGTCAAGATTGTCAAATGATGTTAAATAGAATCAGATGTCCGGAAAATTGACTAGCGCACACTCCGTTCAGGGGCGTGGCTGAGATATGAACAAGGGGGGTGGTTGAAGGGGTCAACTGAAAACAAATAACTAATGAAACCACATGTCTTACAAACACCCAACCAGCCCACTAACGCACAAACCAAACCCCCACCCCCACACACACAAACATACAAAAACCCAACCTTCCTTCAAACACACAGAGGTAAGAGAATCATTTGAACTGATGAGTCGAGTTTTGTGGAGATGGTTGGTCCAAGTACACAACACTTTGGTCCAAAAACACCACACACACCATGTGGGAAGATGGTTGGTCCCAGTACACCACACACACCATGTGGGAAGATGGTTGGTCCCAGTACACCACACACACCATGTGGAAAGATGGTTGGTCCAAGTACACCACACACACCATGTGAGAAGATGGTTGGTCCCAGTACACCACACACACCATGTGGGAAGATGGTTGGTCCAAGTACACCACACACACCATGTGGGAAGATGTGTGGTCCAATTACACCACATACACCATGTTGGAAGATGGTTGGTCCAAGTACACCACACACACCATGTGGGAAGATGGTTGGTCCAAGTACACCACACACACCATGTGGGAAGATGGTTGGTCCAATTACACCACACACACCATGTGGGAAGATGGTTGGTCCAAGTACACCACACACACCATGTGGGAAGATGGTTGGTCCAAGTACACCACACACACCATGTGGGAAGATGGTTGGTCTCAGTACACCACACACACCATGTGGGAAGATGGTTGGTCCAAGTACACCACACACACCATGTGGGAAGATGGTTGGTCCAAGTACACCACACACACCATGTGGGATGATGGTTGGTCCAAGTACACCACACACACCATGTGAAGGTGGTTGGTCCAAGTACACCACACACACCATGTGGGAAGATGGTTGGTCCAAGTACACCACACACACCATGTGGGAAGGTGGCGGATTGACCCACCACCTCCAAACTCCCACCACTGGCCGTATTGGGTTTGTCTCTGTGAAAAATATTAATGTGGGAAATAAACGTGAAATAATGTTATTTCAATAGGAATTAGCTGGGGATATAATTACAATGGCAAGTTTGAAGGTTGGACATTTCGTGGTGACTGTAGGAAACTAGGTTGATATGAAAGACAAAAAAAGTAAATGACCCTGAGAAAGGTAGAGAAAAATGATCCCTTGTCTGTCGGACAGGAACATAACAAAAGTTTCCAACAACCATGGGAGGGTGGTGGTGGGTGGAAGGAAGGGGTGTAAAGGTCAAGGACGATCAGATTTATTTCCAATTTATAAGTGTATCTTATGTATTATACTTTATACTAAACCTTTTGGAAACTTTTTTCGAGGAGAGTAAATGACGATAATACAAAGTTCAACCAGGCTCCTCGTCAGGAGGGACAATTATTTTTCTGGTTACTAAAGGAAGCAGGCTGTTTCAATCTTTCCTTTTTAATGCTAAGTTTTTTCTCGTAAAAGGCAGAGTGTTCATAGTACATAGTTCTCTAAGGATTCACATGTACACAGCTGTCTAGAGGTCCAAATATTTGAGCTTGAGGGTCTGATTCAACCATCATTATCTACTTGAAAAAAAAAACATCAGACTTGGCGAGGTCGACAGTTTTGTTTACGTCCAGAAATTAACTCAAGGACAACGAAGACTGACGTCACTGAGGACTTTATCGGGAAGATTTTAGTGGCAACCAAGGACATTCGACGAGTGGCCAGATACGTGTTGACCATGATTGGTAAAATAAAGTTGAGATGGCCGTTCGCTTGTTGAAATGCTTCCAGCTTCAACCATTGGCTCAGGAATTTTGCAAGATCAACCAATCATAATTTAAATGACGCGAGGATGAAAGTTATGACCTCAAAGTCCTTGCAAGGTGACCCCTGGTGATCGTCTGCTATGTATATAAGAATGTACGACTTACAAAATAAATTACATCTTTTATTGCATGTCATGAATATATTAATAACAAATAGAGGTTGAAAAAGATTAAGAGAAGGGGAGGGGGTAATAAAACAAAAGTATTTTTTTAAAGAGGGAGAGGAAGGAAAGGAAAATGAAAGTGATGGGGAATGGCAGAAGCTTAGAGATGGAGACGTGGAGGGGAGGAGAGTGTAGTGAGGGATGAAGGAAGAAAAGTTTGTGCGTGTAGTTAATTTGTCGTCCATTGATCAAGCAAATTAATAGTGTAATGAAACATATCAATAGTTAGATATTAGAGGACAGTATCCGGGAACATGGCCACAGGGAGTAGTAGCAGGTCTAAAATACTCTGGGAACATGGCCATTGGGAGTAGTCGCAGGTCTAAAATACTCTGGGAACATGGCCATTGGGAGTAGTCGCAGGTCTAAAATACTCTGGGAACATGGCCATTGGGAGAAGAAGCAGGTCTAAAATACTCTGGGAACATGGCCATTGGGAGTAGGAGCAGGTCTAAAATACTCTGGGAACATGGCCATTGGGAGAAGAAGCAGGTCTAAAATACTCCGTACCTGAAAGACTCAGAATGAGGTCCACTCGTTAGTTGCTGACAAGCGTCGATAGAAATTGTTAGTAAAATTATTTTAGAGTTTAGAGAATTTCGTTTCAAAGTTGGATATTCTTGTTTTGTTTTGGCCGTAGCTTTTTGGCGTTGTTCGTCTCAAAACAACAGTAAGACATTGACTGTTATTTTGGCATATGACAAGAAACTGACATTTGACATAAGACAGAGACTGGCGTATGACATATGACAGCAAGACATTGACTGCTATTTTGGCATACGACAAGAAAATGACATTTGACGTAAGACATTAAGGCTGAAACTGGAAAATAACAATACGAGAGTGAGTCTGAAACTGAAAAATGAAAAACGACAGTGAGACCGTAAGATAGATCCGGCTAAAGCCACTGGTCAGTAAAACAGATCCGGCTAATGCCACTGGTCAGTAAGATAGATCCGGCTAAAGCCACTGGTCAGTAAGACAGATCCGGCTAAAGCCACTGGTCAGTATGATAGATCCGGCTAAAGCCACTGGTCAGTATGATAGATCCGGCTAAAGCCACTGGTCAGTAAGACAGATCCTGATGACAAAGAGTTTGCTTCATACGTCATGTCAATTTTTTGCTGAAGTCAAACAGTAATTATTTGATTGTCCTATAACCAGTCCATTTTATCAGGCCGCCTTAAGTCCTTGCACTCTTAGATTCTACTATTACGGCCTTGTCTCGTCCACGATCAACGCAGTCACGGCCTTGACAAAAAAAAATCATGATACGACAAAATACAGGCTTGCAGTTCAAATACGGACATGAAACCATCAGCAAATAAAGTTTGGTGGTGAGGATTTTTTTTTGTTTCCTGACAATAAAAAGTACAGGTCAAAAAATGGCGTTAGGGACACGTGAATTTTCCCCATCTCCAAAATTAAAAGACTTGTCAGATTTACAAGTACTGATAAAAAACTTTACAAGAATTTCACTTAGTGAATTTGATTTGTTGATTATGGTAATGAGGCTGTTAAAAAAATAATTTCTTGCATTACTCATCCAAATTTACGGTGTTTTTTTTTTCCTTTTTTTTTTCTTGTCAAATTGGTTTTATCTAATTTCACAGCTTTGTCCTTTAGTCAGAGGAATTCATAATGTTTGAATTTTCAACCATTCCTCGTTTGAAAAGTGGCTTGAAATTTGACACATGTTTTCGGTGACATTAAGTGTTTATTATTTTTTTTTTTTCTTTTTTAAAAAACGATAAATAAGAAAACATAAAAATAATCTTTAATGAATTCGGACCATTTAGTCCTCAAATAAATTTTGAACTTTCAATAACGTTTATTATTATATTACTAGATTGTGCCAGGCGCCGTGGCGCCTGCGGCGCCCCGTTTTTTTGGGCGCCTACGGCGCCAACCTTTTTTTAAAGACCAACTAACTTGTCCTTTTTTGATAAATACGAATTATTAAACTTTATGAAATGTACGCAAAGTATTTATTTAATAATAATAATAGGGGTTGTATTTTGCGTACCGATGCACACCAAACAATGACGTCATCATATTAAATATTTTTACAGCGCTCATCAACACACGATTTTTCAACTAAACTAACTGCTGTAGACTGTCGTACATCGCTCCTCAGCGTTTCAACTAAACTAACTGCTGTAGACTGTCGTACATCGCTTACGTTATTACAAACATACAGAACCACACCACTGGGTGTTTATATATATTAATCAGGGAGAAACAAAAAAAACAAAACAAAAAAAAACAAACAAACAAAAAAGTTCCTGCCAGATGTGAGCACAATTTTTACCAGTTTTTTTAAAATTTATTTATTTTACTATGGTATAAAAATGGCAAATATAAAAATAACTGTGGGAAAACTAACTTTAAATTTTTTTGAAGAGTGCACTTAACAATAAAATATTCTGAGAATTTTCATATTTCATTTTTATAAATACTAAAATCGTGATGGCTAATTTTTATTTTAAAGAAACCTTTTCACATTTCTAACTTTGTCTAAATGTTTCTACTTACACAATTATTTAAAACAGCTTAATTTGCGCAGAACATATTCCAAAAAAAAAAAGACAAGAAAAAAAAAGAAAAAACAAACAAACAAAAAAACTTTTAAAATAGTTTCTCAAATAAAGACCTTGATTTTTAAAAATAGTTTTTTTTTGTCTTTTAATTATTTTTATTGTAATAAAGAATTAGACACTTAATTGTTAGGGCTGGTAACAATTAATTTAAATTTAATCGTTTACTTTTTAAAAAATTAACTATTAATTTCATGACTTAATCGTTATTTCGATTAGAGCCAAATGTCTAAACGGAAGTAACAAAAACAGGGAAGTAACAAAAACAGGTAATTGACATTTTTTTGTTTATTGAATTAAATCCCCTGTCTCAAAAAAACATAGGAAAATATGATTTTGTACCTTTTTAACTGCTTTTGACTAGTGTACTTTGTTCCTTGGCGATACAGATCCTGCCATCTGGGTTATTATATTGTTCTTTTTTTTAAAAAAAAATTCTAATATATTGAAAAAAAATATTATACAAATTTTCTTAAATTTTAATCGAATTTTTATAAATTATAATTATTTATTCGATATTTGATCGATAAAATTGTTTACGATTAATCGAGAAATTAATCGTTAATTTCCGCAGCCCTATTCATTTTATTTTCAGATAATCGTATATAAATTTATTGCTCTGGTTTTCACTTAAATCTCTTGAAATTAAATATTAGAAGGAAGGACAAAAATTTATGAGCTACACTTTCAGGTACTTGACTAAACTTCCCCACACAAGAGCGATAAACTGTGACAACTCACCACATAAAATTAGCTGCCTCACCCTCTTTAGCACACAAGTCATTGTGACAACTCATTGTGACAACTAATTGTGACAACTCATTGTGACAACTCACCATATAAAAAAATTGTTGCAATTGCTACGTCATTATTATCAGTAGATCTACACCACACCAAGTGTTGCAATAATTTTAAACAACACAATCTCGCTGACAAATCTTTCACTTCACAAAATTAAAACCGGCAACGCAAAACTTTAACCTCACACAAACACAACCCAAATTTGTAGAGAAAGTCCTAAAAACCTGCAATGTTTGAGAACCCTTGACTTACGTCTTGACTACGTCGTACCTGACACTTAACTGCACGGCGAAACACTTGATAATTCCTTGGATCTTCCGCCAGGTTTTTATTTAAACAAGGAAGTGAATACCAGGACTTTGAGTGTCTAAGATAAGACTAAGACTATACACAAAAGACTAAGACTGTTCACATAAGACTAAGACTGTACACATAAGACTAAGACTGTACACATAAGAATAAGACTGTACACATAAGACTAAGACTGTAAGACTGTACACATGAGACTAAGACCGTACTAAGACTATACACATAAGACTAAGACTGTACACATAAGACTAAGACTGTACACATAAGACTAAGACTGTACACATAAGACTAAGACTATACACATAAGACTGACTAAGACTATACACATAAGACTAAGACTGTACACATAATAAGACTAAGGCTGTAAGACTGTAAACATAAGACTGTACACATAAGACTGTACACATAAGACTGTACACATAATAAGACTAAGACTGTACACATAAGACTACAAAATATCTGAGAGCATCTGAAAATGTCTTGTTACATTATTGAAGTGTCCATAAAAGTTAGGCTAATGCACGAGATGGCTCTTTTGCCAACGTCCTGACTCCATAAAAAAATCTTCTGCGTGTAGTGTGCATTGTAATGTGTTCTTTATTTGGTGTGCGTTGTTTAATGCAAACCATGGCTTATGCATTGTGTGATGTCGATTGTGAAATAAGCTTTACTTGGTGTCTATTGTGTAACGTGCATTATGTGGTGTGTGTTGTGCAACATGGGGTGTGCATTGTGCAATGTGCATTAAAGGCTGTGCATTCTGCAATGTGCATTATGGTGTGTGCATTGTGCATTATGGCATGGGGTGTGCATTGTGTAATGTGCATTAAGGGGTGTGCATTGTGTAATGTTCATTAAGGGGTGCGCATTGTACATTATGGGGTGTGCATTATGTGATAATGTATGCATTGTGTGGTTGTAATGTTAAATATGTAAGTTTGAGGAGTGCAATGCATAATACCGTATACATTGTGGGGTGAGCATTGTGAAGTGATGTACCAACGTCTTGTATAACTACAGTGAATTTCTAATGAACAAAATGTGGGTGAGACTGCAATCAGGCTGCACTCTAATATCGTAAATCGCGTGAAACCATTTAAAACTTCAATAAATAAAATGTCGGTAATCAAATATTTAAGTGTTACTTTTTATTTAAAGTTGTGCGTTTTGATTTGACTCCAAATGTGTGACTTCCCTCTCTCTCTCCCCCCCCCAGGAGCGGCGTTTGGGGGTGGCAACTGGGGCGACTGCCCCAGGCCCCGCGCTTAGGTAGGCCCCGCGTTTCGGTCCTGAACATGTCTCGTCCTGGTTAATAGCCTATACATGAGAACCAAAGAGTGGATGGTAGAAAGTATGCTGGAAACGATTGTAAAGAAACGAGAGAGGCACTCTTGTAATCCTTTTTTCTTATTCCATATGCAAGAACAAACACATACAAGTTTTCTTTCTTTCCGTCCGGTATTCGGGCGTGGAATGGGTTGCCTGAGGAAACCAGGAAAGCCACCACTTTATCATCTTTTAAAACTCTAGTAAGAATACAGGACTAAACACAAACCATAGAAATACGTAGGACGCAATAATCTTCTGTACAGAAGGAGCGTCTGTAACATATAAGAAGAAGAAGGTCAAATTCCGTAGCGTAGCTCTAGACGTCTTTGAAAGCATTACACCGTTACAACTTTTAATAAAAAGGTGACACGCGGTATTAAAATTACACAATAATCAAGATATTTCATATTTTTAAATACCATGGCATACTGGTGCTTAGCGATCTTTAATAGTACTCTGGCCCCGCGGGGTCATTGCTGGCACTAGGCCCCGCGCTTACCTAACGCCGCCACTGNTATATATATAATTTAGATATGAATTATTATTGCAGGGATAATATGTTTCCTCATGAATACGATATAACAGAAAAATGCTAGGTAAAAATAACATAAAAGCAAAACAAATTGTACATTATAAAAGAATAATGTTTGTTTGGGTGAACAGGGTAAGAGGCTTTAACATAAACCATTCCGACAAGCCTTTAAAATGCTTTTTTGTTTTTTTTAAATAAACCATCACGTGATCTGAGTTTAGTTAGTTGACACAGAAGTGAGCCATCAAAATAACCAAATTGAAGGTTTAGCCTGGGGACCAAGCTTTCAACTAACCTAAACAAATGGTCATCAACAACTTAAACACCAGAAAATAAAATAAACGTTGTTGTTGTTTATATAGTTAAATCCATTTTTTTAGATCACATAAATATATCACATAAATTAAATTGCTCTTCTCGTACTCTGTTAAATTTTTTCCTCGATATAAATATGAGTATATACATGCAGTGGCGTCGCTATGGGGTGCGGTGGGGGCGGGCCGCCCCGGGCGACACCATCAGGGGGGGGGGACACCAAAATGTAAAAATTCTGTATGTTCCCGTTATTTAGCACTGGGAAACTCGAGAAGTTATATGGGTCAGGTCGTGAGGGGTTGACACCATGAGCTACCGCCCCGGGTGACACCAACCCTAGTGACGCCTCTGTATACATGTATAAGGCCAAAAAATACGAAAAATGAGAAACTCTCATTACGTGTGATCCCTTGAATTTTATGGGGTAGTGTATCTTTCACGAAGTAATAAATCAGCCAACCATCAGGTATTATTACTCCGTTATGTTTATTAATGTACATTATCATGTTAGTATTAATGCATTTTATTTAAATGAGCTGTCTATCAGCTTTTCAGTCGTACCCCTAGGATATCATTGATCTTATTTGGAAGACAGCCTTTTTAATATGCTGGATGCTTGCCACTATAGTTTTATTCTCTTTAATTTTAATCTATTTAAAGAGGATGAGAAGTCAGTGGCGTAGCGAGAAGTGGGGGGGGGGGGCAAATGGCCCGGGCGGCATTTTGTAAGGGCGGCTAGTTGTTAATTAGCTTCTGAGAATGATTTTTTTATTGGAAATTTTTATCAAAATAAAATAAAAACAAACAAGAAATAGGTAAAATAATTAAAGAATAACGAACTATCCTAAAATCTGTAAGCGTTTGTAATACCAAAACTTAAAAATTCCCTATTTGATAAATATTATTCTGATATTTATCTAGTGAAATGAACATGTATGAGACTTCATTAGTATAAGAACGTGAAACTGATCTGCTGGTAACTTAATTTATTGTTCAAATTTGACATCCACTCCTGTTGTAAAAACTAAAATTACTGTATTCAATTTCAAACATGAGCCGATCAAATGTCCAGGAAGTCAATAAGTTTGGCGGCAAATTACTCCTTGTTGTTTGGCTAATGGAAATCAAACTTTAAAAATAAATTAAAAGGAAAAAAACTCCACGGCAAAAATAAAGTTTTAAAATGAAGAAACTACAGTATAATACGTGAACGTTTCTGATAACAAAACTTCAAACTCCGTAATGAATCTTAAGTCTTCCGATTTTAATGCTACTGAACTGAAAATCCAAGACGCTTGATTGGTACAAGAACAAAAAATGATGAGCTGGTTATTATAAATGATTCAAGTTTGTCAGCCTCTCATTGTTATTATAAATGATTCAAGTGTGTCAGCCTCTCATTGTTATTATAAATGATTCAAGTTTGTTGGCCTCTCATGGTTATTATAAATGATTCAAGTGTGTCAGCCTCTCATTGTTATTATAAATTATTCAAGTTTGTCAGCCTCTCATGGTTATTATAAATGATTCAAGTGTGTCAGCCTCTCATAATTATTATAAATGATTCAAGTTTGTCAGCCTCTCATGGTTATTATAAATGATTCAAGTGTGTCAGCCTCTCATGGTTATTATAACTGATTCAAGTGTGTCAGCCTCTCATGGTTATTATAAATGATTCAAGTTTGTCAGCCTCTCATTATTATTATAAATGATTCAAGTTTGTCAGCCTCTCATGGTTATTATAAATGATTCAAGTGTGTCAGCCTCTCATGGTTATTATAACTGATTCAAGTGTGTCAGCCTCTCATGGTTATTATAAATGATTCAAGTTTGTCAGCCTCTCATGGTTATTATAACTGATTCAAGTTTTTTGCCCTCTCATGGTTATTATAAATGATTCAAGTTTGTCAGCCTCTCATGGTTATTATAACTGATTCAAGTGTGTCAGCCTCTCATAGTTATTATAAATGATTCAAGTTTGTCAGCCTCTCATGGTTATTATAACTGATTCAAGTGAGTCAGCCTCTCATGGTTATTATAAATGATTCAAGTTTGTCAGCCTCTCATGGTTATTATAAATGATTCAAGTTTGTTGGCCTCTCATGGTTATTATAACTGATTCAAGTGTGTCAGCCTCTCATGGTTATTATAAATGATTCAAGTTTTGTAAGCATCTCATGGTTATTATAAATGATTCAAGTGTGTCAGCCTCTCATTCTTATTATAAATGATTCAAGTTTGTTAGCCTCTCATGGTTATTATAAATGATTCAAGTGTGCCAGCCTCTCATTCTTATTATAAATGATTCACTGTGTCCGTGTAATTACAACAACTATAATGGATGTAATTGATGTAAATAAATTACCCGTACATTCAGATTTTTTATAGTGCCCAAGATAATGTCATTAGGGGCCGTCCACAAAGTTGGTCACGCTGCAGAGGGGTAGGGGATGCAAGAAAGTGTGACAGGGGGAGGGGGTGTCCGGCCATGTGTGACGTCACGGTGTTTTATGTAAAATTTTAATTATTTTGTTAATAAAAAATATATATTTTTGTACGAAAGTGTGACGTACTTTATGGGTTGGGGGGGGGGGGTTTCCGAGATTTGTTACAGTTTGTGACGGGGGAAGGGGGGAATTAAAACTGCTAAAAAATAGCGTCACGTACTTCATTGACGGCCCCTTAACTTTTCCAAATTATTCACGGACCTCACACTAACATAGAAATGAGACGGGTACCCTGAGAGTGATTTTAACGTGTGTAAGCTATTGTGAATTTTAAAAATGTTGCGTATTTAATTGAATTATTATCCTAAATCATTTTTTTAATGAAAAAAACGCTTATCTAAAGGAATTAACAACTGGCTTAAATTAAATCCCTAAAATAAATGTACTTACGAACAAATGCTCAAAATTACAAAGACAAAAGATTTTGGAAATAGAAAAAATCGAAGGAATGTGAATTCGGTTTTTTTTTTTAAAAAAAGAATAGACTTTTAAAAAGAACAATAAAACGTTATTGTAAAAAAAATTTATAAAAAAAAAAGAATTGGCAAAAAGTTATCTTTAAAATGTTTGATATAATTATCGCGAATAATTTGCTCTTTCTTTTGGTTAGGCAGATGACAAGCTAAACACAAGAACAGACGAAGGAACTTACTTAGCCATAATGAAAGGTTTTGTGGTTTGTTTCTTTTAGTTTTAATTGACGTATGGAAACATTTATTATCTGGAGAATTATTCTTTGTTGGTAAGGCTGCTAATGTAAAAGTTAATATTGGATTTTGGCAGTTACAGCATTTGAAAACAGATACGATTTTTTTTACACCAGCTGATCTACTGGACTCTGAAATTTAGCCTTCAGGTTAGAGTTAGAGTATTTAAATTCAAAGTATGTTACATGGCATTGTTAAGCAAAAGCTATTTTATCTCAGGGGTACAACAAAAAAAAAAAAAGGAGCTTCATTAATTTAAGCACATTTGAATTATTCAAGTTTATTTTAAGATATTTGTATGTATGGCATCTGTCCGTCTACGAAAGACGATAGATTTATATTTATTATTTGCAGCTCTTGGTGTGGCTGATGAGACCAATCCTTGAGTGGCAGTCTCTTTGCATTTTACACACACGAATGTAGTCGGGCAGTGACCGGCAGTGTTGCCTGGCCTTTCTCCTCGCTCTTTTTCCAACTGCTTCTTTCCTAGATTGCTCCTCTGCTCTAAGTGATCCTTCTTTCACTATAGCCCGCCATGTGGTCCTATCCTCAGCCAGGTTTTCCCAGTTTGGTATATCAATGTTGGTATTTCAATGTTAAGATATTTAATTTCGTAATTACACTACCAAAAATAATAACATAGTTTCGAATATTCTTTAGTGCCCCAGGCGGCACGTACCCATGCTACGCCGTGGTTGAAGTGGTGGGTTTGAAAATAAGCTTGGGTCAGCTATCATTTAAATTTAATCTAACAAAATTTGGCAACGTTGTATTCCATTAACACCACGTCATCGAATCCTAAAGCTGATCGCATTTCATGAGATTTACATTAGACTTAATGGGTATTGTAACAGGTTTTGAAAACAGACGAGTTGTGAAAAATTGAGATTTGACGAACAAACTGACAAGGTTTCAAGATTCGTCAGAACAGAACTTAGCTAAATATAAGAACTTGTTAAATATAAAGACTTATTTAAATATAAGAACTTAGTTTAAATATATGGACTTGGATAAATATAGGCCTCAGAACTTATTTAAATATATGGATTTGGTTAAATAAAAGATTTCTTTAAATATAAGATTTTTGTTAAATATAAAAGCTTGTTAAATATAAGAACTTGTTAAATATAAAGATTTTTGTTAAATATAAGAACTTTGTTAAATATAAGAACTTTGTTAATTTAAAATATAAGAACTTAGTTAAATATAAAGATTTGGTTAAATATAAGATCTTGTTAAATATAAGATATTTGTTAAATATAAGAACTTTGTTAAATATAAGATATTTGTTAAATATAAGAACTTGTTGAATATAAAAACTTTGTTAAATATAAGAACTTAGTTAAATATAAGAACACATTGTCTAGCCATTCTGATTCTTTCGCAAAATAAGATGATAATCAAATTCAGAAATCGCGAATATTCTTAAAATTTTGTTCCTCTTCTTATAACCGTTTAAGTTTAATCATATTCCTTAGATGAGAGAACATATAACATAATATAACCAAAGCAGGGTGCCTAGAAAGAAGTCACATACATAGAGGTTTGAGAACATAATGCAACCAAAGCAGGGTGCCTAAAAAGAAGTCACATACATAGAGGTTTGAGAACATAATGCAACCAAAGCAGGGTGCCTAGAAAGAAGTCATATACATAGTGGTTTGAGAACATAATCGGGTGTAGTCATGACCTTTCTGATCAAAACATCATTATTAATAGTATATATACTTATAGCGGTTTAGTAGTATCAGCTGTGAGTTGGTGTGTTGTTGTTTTTTTTTTTAATTAGCTGCAATTGCAATATCGTATCAATGATCAACACAACCAAGCGCCTCTTAATGCTGAATCAGATACTAACAATATAGATTGCAGCCAAGTGTAGGCCCTACCTTTAAATTTTTAGTTTCGAATAGTCTGTTGTTTGTTAGCTGAAGAAAGCTTCTTGCCAACGTTTTAAGTCCTTTTCAGGTTTTCCCACAGATTGTCCAAATCAGTGGCGGATTTAGCTATAGTGCTGGGGGGCGGGTCGCCCCCCCCCCGCGCACCTGTTCGGTCTAAAATGGCGCCCCCTTAAGACGCCCTTAATGAACACTAAAAAGGTGTAACTAGAGCAGAAAAAAAGATTGTTAAACACGAAACTTTTAATCAATCACTAAACTGCAATACGACAATATTGGCTTGCTAAATATCGTATTTCAAAACTGCAATATCTGGTTTGGTCAGTCAGGAGCGTCGCTAAGTGGAAAAGAATAGAGAAGCATTGAAACGAATATTAGGCGTGACATTGTTTAGCAAAACAGAGGACACAGAGAACAATCTTGCTTTATTGCTGGTAGCTGTAGAAATGCTGGAAATTTTCGTTAAATGTTAAGTTTATTAGCCAACTATGATTCCACTTTAAACAGTCATCTAAAATTTAAAAAGAAAAATGAAATTTATTTACGTAATGATGTGCAAATTCATTTAATTCAATCATTTGCACCTGAATTATCAGCAGCAATTGATAATAAAGTTAAGTCTTCACATTTCTTTTCTTTAATTATTGATTCAACCATTAATATATCTAAAATT